>JASTWF010000079.1:798733-896233 GCA_030390025.1 Squalus acanthias
TTATTTCTGTCTGCCTTTCACTTTCCTCTATTTCACTACATAGGTTTCTAGCCCCCTGCCATACTAGTTTAAATGCTCCCGAACTGCTTTATCAAAAATTACCCCGAGAACATCAGTTCCATCTTTGCACAGGTGTAGACCGCCCCTTTTGTATAGGTCACACCTACCACAAAACTGGTTCCAATGCCTCAAAAATTTAAAACCCTCCCTCTTACACCATTGCTCAAGCCACGTATTTAGCCTAACTATCCTGTTCTCTGTACTCTTACTAGCACGTGGCACTGGTAGTAATCCAGAGATTACTACCTTCGAGGTCCTACTTTTTAGCTTGGCTCCTAACGCCCTAAATTCTACTTGTAGGACCTCTTCCCTTTTTTTAGCTACGTCGTTGGTACCAACATGTATCACGACAACTGGCTGTTCCCCCTCCCCCTCCAGAATGTTCTGCACCCGCGCCGAGACATCCTTGACCCTTGCACCAGGGAGGCAACATACCATCCTGGAGTCTCGGTCGCGACCACAGAAACCCCTATCTATTCCCCTTACAATCGAATCCCCTATTACTATAGCCCTGCCACTCTTTTTCCCTCCCTTCTTTGCAACAGAGCCAGTCATGGTGCCATGAGCCTGGCTGCTGGTGCCTTCCCCCGATGAGTCATCCCCCCCGACAACAGCACCTAAGGCGGTGAACCTGTTGCTAAGGGAGATGGACTGGAAAAAAAGTTCTAAATTGGGGGAAGGCCGATTTTATAATGATAATGTAGGATCTGGCCAAACTGGACTGGGATCAGCTACTTGTAGGAAAATCAACATCAGAGCATTGGGAGTCGTTCAGAAAATAATATATAGAGTACAACGCCAACATGTTCCCGTAAAGATCAAGGGTGGGACCAACAAGCCCAGGGAACCCTGAATGTCAAGGGTAATATAAGAATGGATTAGGAAAAAAAAGGAGGCTTTTGTCAGATACAAAGGACTAAAAACAGTGGAAGCCCTAGAGGAGTATAGAAAGTGCAGGGGGTACTTAAAAAATAAATTAGGAGACCGAAGAGGGGGCATGAAAAAACACTGGCGGGCAAAATAAAGGAAAATCCCAAGGTGTTTTATAAGTATATTAAGGGCAAGAGGATAACCAGGGAAAGAGTAGGGCCCATTAGGGACCAAAGTGGCAATCTGTGTGTAGAGCCGGAAGATGTAGGGGAGTTTTTAAATGAATATTTTGCATCTGTGTTCACTATGGAGAAGGACGATGTAGGCATAGAAATGAGGCAGGGGGATTGTGATATACTTGAACAAATTAGTATTGATCGGGAGGTGGTACTAGCGGTTTTAGCAGGCTTAAAAGTGATTGAATCCCCAGGCCCAGACGAGATGTCCCAGGCTGCTGTGTGAGGTAAGGGAGGAGATAGCAGGGGCTCTGACACAAATTTTCAGAACTTCTCTGGCCACAGGGGAAGTGTCATAGGACTGGAGGACAGCTAACGTAGTACCATTATTCAAGAAGGGTTGTAGGGATAAACCAGGGAATTACAGGCCAGTGAGCCTAACATTAGTGGTAGGGTAATTATTGGAAAAAATTCTGAGGGCCAGAATCAGTCTCCACTTGGAGAGGCAAGGATTAATCAACGATAGTCAGCATGGCTTTGTTAGGTGGAGATCATGTCTAACCAATTTGATTGAATTTTTCGAGGGGGTGACTAGGTGTGTGGATGAGGGTAGTGCAGTTGATGTAGTCTACATGAAAATCGTTAAGGCTTTTTACAACGTCCCGCATGGGAGACTATTCAAAAACGTAAGAGCCCATGCCATCCAGGGCAATTTGGCACATTGGAACCAAAATTGGCTTAGCGGCAGGAGGCAGAGTGTGATGGTCGAAGTTTGTTTTTGTGACTGGAAGCCTGTGTCCAGTGGTGTACCGCAGCGATTGGTGCTGGGTCCTTTGCTGTTTGTAGTGTAGATTAATGATTTAGATATGAATGTAGTAGGTATGGTCAGTAATTTCGCAGATCACACGAAAATTGGTTGCGATGTAAGTAGCGAGGAGGGAAGCCTGAGTCTACAGGAAGATATAGACGGGTTGGTCAGATGGGCAGAACAGTGGCAACTGGAATTTAACCCTGAAAATTGTGAGGTGATGCATTTTGGGAAGTCTAACAAGGCAAGGGAATACACAATGAATGGTAAGACCCGAGGAAGGACAGAGGATCAGAGGAACATTGGTGTGCATGTACATAGATCCTGAAGGCAGCAGGACAGGTCGATAATGTGCTTAAAAAGGCATATGGGATACTTGCCTTCATTTGCCGAAGCATAAAATATAAGAGCAGGGAGTTTATGATGGAGCTGTACAAAACGCTAGTTAGGCCACAGCTGGAATATTCTGTGCAGTTCTGGTCGCCACACTAAAGGAAGGATGTGATTTCATTGGAGAGGGTGCAGAGGAGATTCACCAGGATGTTACCTGGGTTGGAGCGTTTCAGCTATGAAGAGAGACTGGGCAGTCTGGGGTTGTTTTCCTTAGAGCAGAGAAGGCTGAGGGGGGACTTAATTGAGGTGTACATAATTATGAGGGGCATAGATAGGGTAGATAGAATGGAACTTTTCCACTTAGTAGAGGGGTCAATAACCAGGGGGCATAATTTCAAGATAAGGGGCAGAAGATTTAAAGTGGATCTGAGGAAAAGACTATTCACGCAGAGGGTGTTTGGAATCTGGAACTCACTGCCTGAAAGGGTGGTAGAGGCAGGAAACCTCACAACATTCAATAAGCATTTAGATGAGCACTTGTAACGCCATAGCATGCAAGGCTACGGACCAAGTGCTGGAAAATGGGATTAGAATAGACAGGGCTTGATGGCCGGCGCGGACAGGATGGGCCGAAGTGCCTCTTTCTGAGCTGTACAACTCTATGACTCTATGACTCTATGACTTAGATGAAGGGACCGAAGGTATGGTTGCTAAATTTGCCGATATCACAAATATAGATAGATAGGTAGGAAAGTAAATTGTGCAGATGGCATAAGGAAGCTACAAACCTTAAGTGAGTGGGCAAAGAGCTGGCAAATGAAGTGTAATGAGGAAAAATGTGAAATTGTCCATTTTGGCAGGAAGAATATAAACGAAGCATATTATCTAAATGGTGAGAGATTTCGGAGCTCTGAGATGCAGAGGGATCTGGGTGTCCTAGTGCATGAATTGCAAAAGGTTAGTATGCAGGTACATCAAATAATTAGGAAAGTTAATAGAATGTTATCGTTTATTGCGAGGGGAATTGAATACAAAAGTCGGGAGGTTTTGCATCAGTTATTCAGGGCATTGGTGAGACCACATCTGGTGTACTGTGTACAGTATTGGTCTCCATATTTAAGGAATGATGTAAATGCGTTGGAAGCGGTTCAGAGAAAGTTTACTGGACTGATACCTGGAATGGGCGGGTTGTCTTGTGAGGAAAGGTTGGACAGGCTAGGCTTGTATCCGCTGGAGTTTAGAAAAGTAAGAGGTGGCTTGATTGAAACATATAAGATCCTGCGGGGTCTTGACAGGTTGGATGTGGAGAGGATGTTTCCTCTTGTGGGAGAATCCAGAACTAGGGGTCACTGTTTAAAAATAAGGGGTCGCCCATTTAAGACAGAGATGAGGAGCATTTTTTTCTCACAGAGGCTCGTGGGTGTTTGGAACTCTCTTCCTCAGAGGGCGGTGAAAGCAGCATCTTTGATTATTTTTAAGGCAGAGGTAGACAGATTCCTGATAAGCAAGTGGCTGAAAGTTTATCGGGTGTCGGCGGGAATGTGGGGCAATCAGATCAGTCATGATCTTATTGAATGGCGGAGCAATCTCGAGGGGCCGAGTGGCCTACTCCTGCTTCTAATTCATATGTACGTATTTATGTCACTGGGTCAAAAGCCTGAAATTCCTTCCACAGCTCCCAGAGATGTCGGGGAACATAAGGTCTAATGAGAGGGAGGAACTGAAAGACATCAGTATTTGTAGGGAAATAGTGTAAGGGAAATTGACGGGATTGATGGCCGATAAATATGGATTGGAGGGTAGCTAATGTTACCCCACTATTCAAAAAAGGTGGTAGAGAGAAAACGGGGAATTATAGACCGGTAAGCCTGACATCGGTAGTGCGGAAAATGCTAGAGTCCATTATAAAAGATGTCATAGCAGAGCACTTGGAAAACAGTGACAGGATCGAACAAAGTCAACATGGATTTACAAAAGATAACTCGTGCTTGACTAATCTACTGGAATTTTTTGAGGATGTAACTGGTAAAATAGATAAGGGAGAACCAGTGGATGTGGTGTATTTGGACTTTCAGAAGGCTTTTGATAAGGTCCCGCATAAGAGATTAGGGTGTAATGTTAAGGCACATGAAATTGGTGGCAAGGTATTGACTTGGATAGAGAACTGGTTGGCAGACAGAAATCAAAGAGCTGGAATAAATGAGTATTTTTCCGAGTGGCAGGCAGTGACTAGTGGGAAACCGCAGGGATCGGTCCTAGGAACCCAGCTATTCACACTATATATTAATGATCTAGACGAGGGAATTGGATGTAATATCTCCAAGTTTGCAGACGACACAAAGCTGGGTGGGAGTGTGTGCCGTGAGGAGGATGCCGAGAAACTCCAGTATGATTTGGACAGGTTGGGTGATTGGGCAGAAGCATGGCAGTTGCAATATAATGTGTATAAATGCGAGGTTATCCACTTTGGTGTCAAAAACAGGAAGGCAGATTATTATCTGAATGGCAATAGATTGGGAGAAGGGGAAGTGCAACGAGACCTGGGTGTCCTTTTGCACCAGTCGCTGAAGGTAAGCAGGCGGTTAAGAAGGCAAATGGTATGTTGGCATTCGTAGCTAAAGGGTTCGAGTACAGGAACAAGGATGTCTTACTATAGTTGTACATGGCCTTGGTGAGACCACATCTTGAATATTGTGTGCAGCTTTGGTCGCCTTATCTGAGGAAGGATGTTCTTGCCATGGAGGGAGTGCAGCGAAGATTCACCAGGCTGATACCTGGGATGGCAGAAATTATGTATGAGGAGAGATTGGGTAGATTGGGCTTATACTCGCTGTAGTTTAGAAGAATGAGAGGGGAACTCATTGAAAGATCTAAAATTCGAACAGGACTAGACAGACTAGATGCAGGAAGGATGTTCCCGATGGCCGGTAGTCCAGAACCAGGGGTCACAGTCTAAGGATAAGGGGTAAGCCATTTAGGACTGAGATGAGGAGGAATTTCTTCACCCAGACAGTGGTGAACCGCTGGAATTCTCTACCACAGAAGGCAGTAGAGGGCAATTTATTCAATATATTCAAGAAGGAATTAGATATATGTCTTAAAGCTAAATGGATCAAGGGTTATGGAGAGAAGGCAGGGACAGTGTACTGAATTTGGATGATCACCCATGATCTCATTGAATGGCGGAGCAGGCTCGAGGGGCTGAATGGCCTGCTCCTGCTCCTATCTTCTATGTTTCTATGTTGTGGCAGCACCTTCACCATACGGACTGCAGCGTTTCAAGATGAAGGCACAACATTTTCTCATAGGTAACTTGCGATGGGCAAGTAACACCGGCCTTGACAGCGTCAACCATATCCTGAGAACAAATAAAGATAAATAATAAAACAGGAATAAATAAATGATTTTGCAATTCACTGATTGAAACTAGGCGAGGCCAGTGATCAGAGCGGGGCATCATGTTCCTCTAAACAAATTGTTAACACAACTTGACTCACCAATTCTATGGTTTTATGATTGATATTGCTCACACTTTCCCAATTTCCCTATCCTTTCAAAAATGATTGATAAAGTGCCACATATTAACAAAATTGAAGCCCCTCACTAACCTTTCCCTTTCCACACGATGCCTCCCCAGCCCCCACTTCCATGTCTCTGTCCCCCTCTGACTCCTCTCTCTGGAACTCTTCAGAAACCTCTCATCCCCGTCAGATACATCATCTCCGTTAGAGAGTCTTCCTGCGATCACGGTTTCTCGAACAGTCCCACGCCCTTCGGCCTCATTTCCACCGCTGACATTGCTCCCTGTGTCTTCTCTCTCTGGGACAATGGCACATCTGTATCTCGCTTGCTCTCTTCTGGTGTCTTTGTCTCCCCGCTCCGATCCTGCTGCCCCCTTAAGGCTCCTGCCTCTTGCACACTCTCCATGTCTTGCCCCCTCCTGCTCCCTGAGATGTCCGACTCCCCATTTTTCTTTCGAGTACTTCTTCTTCTTTGGCAGTCCCTCGGAACTGAGGATGACATGCTTCCACATTTAAAATGTGTTCTCAGGTGACTGATGAGTCCAATGCGGGACCTACTGTCTCTGTCACAGGTGGGGCAGACGGTGGTTGAAGGGGCGGGAGGGTGGGGTGCTTGGGTTGACGTGCTATCCTTCCACTGCTTGCACAAGGCTTCCGCTTGCTCCCAGCAAAGAGACTCGAGGTGTTCGGAGCCTTCCCGTGTTTGAAGTATTACACTTACCATGCACCCCGCTCCCGCCTCCTCTCCCCACACAGACACCAGATTCTTTCTGGAGAGCTGAACCATATTATGGCTCGACTCTGCCCTCGGCCCGTGATTCCCTCTGCTGTCTTTGTCCTTTTCCACTCTACTTTGTTGTGTTTTCTACCATCTCCATCCTGTGAGACTGAGTACTGTGATTCAGAGGCACCAGCAGAGGGAGAGAGGTAAAGGTGAGACTCAGTACTGTGATGCAGAGAGACACCAGCAGAGGGAGATAGATAAAGGTGAGACTGAGTACTGTGATTCAGAGGCACCAGCAGAGGGAGAGAGATAAAGGTGAGACTGAGTACTGTGATGCAGAGAGACACCAGCAGAGGGAGATAGATAAAGGTGAGACTGAGTAATGTGATACAGAGAGACACCAGCAGAGGGAGATAGATAAAGGTGAAATAACAACAGAAAACGCTGGAAAAACTCAGCAGGCCAGGCAGCATCCGTGGAGAGAGAAAGAGAGTTAACGTTTCAGGTCATCGACCTGAAACGTTAACTCTCTTTCTCTCTCCACGGATGCTGCCTGGCCTGCTGAGTTTTTCCAGCGTTTTCTGTTGTTATTTCGGATTTCCAGCAAAATACTGCGGATGCTATCGTATTAGATAAAGGTGAGACTGAGTACAGTGATACAGAGAGACACCAGCAGAGGGAGCCATATAAAGGTGAGACTGAGTACTGTGATACAGAGACACATCAGCAGAGGGAGATAGATAAAGGTGAGACTGAGTACTGTGATGCAGAGAGACACCAGCAGAGGGAGATAGATAAAGGTGAGACTGAGTACTGTGATTCAGAGGCACCAGCAGAGGGAGATAGATAAAGGTGAGACTGAGTACATTGATTCAGAGACACCAGTAGAGGGAGATAGATAAAGGTGAGACTGAGTACTGTGATGCAGAGAGACACCAGCAGAAGAGATAGATAAAGGTGAGACTGAGTACAGTGATGCACAGAGACACCAGCAGAGGGAGATATATAAAGGTGAGACTGTGTATTGTGATTCAGAGGCACCAGCAGAGGAAGAGAGATAAAGGTGAGACTGAGTACTGTGATACAGAGACGCCAGCAGAGGGAGATAGATAAAGGTGAGTCTGAGTACTGTGATAGAGAGAGACACCAGCAGAGGCAGAGAGATAAAGGTGAGACAGAGTACTGTGATAGGGAGAGACACCAGCAGAGGGAGAGAGATAAAGGTGAGACTGAGTACTGTGATAGAGAGAGACACCAGCAGAGGGAGATAGCTAATGGTGAGACTGAGTTGACGTTCCCTGAATTGAACACAATACTCCAGTTGTGGCCAAACAAGTGTTTTATAAAGGTTCATCATAACGTCCTTGCTTTTGTACTCTATAACTCTATTCATGAAGCTCAGGATCCAGTATGCTTTATTAGAAACATTCTTAACTTGTCCTGCCACCTTCAACGATTTGTGCACAATAACCCCTAGGTCTCTCTCTTCATGCACCACCTTTAGAATTCTACCCTTTAGTTTATATTGCCTCTCCTCGTTCTTTCAGCCAAAATTTATCTATTCGCAATTTTCTGCCTTAAATTTCATCTGCCACATGTCCGCCCATTTCACCAGCCTGTCTATGTCCTCCCAAAGTCTATCACTAACCTCCTCACTATTCACTGAGGCCCCTTTGCCCAGAGGCAATTGATAAAAGTGGGCAACACGGTGGCATAGTGGTTAGCACTGTTGCCTCACAGCGCCAGGTACCCGGGTCTGTGTGGAGTTTGCACATTCTCCCCGTGTCTGCGTGGGTTTCCTCCGGGTGTTCCGGTTTCCTCCCACTGTCCAAAGATGTGCGGGTTAGGTTGATTTGGCTATGATAAATTGACCCTTACTGTTAGGGGGGATTAAATAAGTGGGGTTACGGGGTTGGGTGGGATATGTGTCGATGCAGGCTCGATGGGCCGAATTGGCCTCTATCTGCACTGTGGGGATTCTGTGATAAAGTTCCACACAGAAGATTATTCGCAAAATTGAGCATGGGTGGAATTAGTGCTTGTGACATGGGTCGGTCATTGGTTGGGAGATAGGAGACAGAGAGTAGCAATAAAGGGAATGTTCTCTGATTGGTGGGATGTGATTAGTGGGTGTTCCCCAGGGATCTGTACCAGGGGCCTTAGCTTCTCACTATATTTTTCAATGACCTAGATGAAGGAACAGAGAGCCGTGTATCCAAGGTTGCTGATGACATTATGTTAGGTGACACAGTAAGTAGTGTAGATGGGAGCAGAAGTTTGCTCAGGGACAATGATAGATGACGTGAGTGGGCTGAACTGTGAGGGAGGCAGTTCACATTGAGGAAGTGAGAGCTCATACATTTTGTAGAGAAGAAAATTAGATCCCAATATTTCCTAAATAGAGATAAACTAGGAAGAAGGTGGACAGGTGGGTAAAATAATTTAAAAAGCGAATGAGATGTTAGCCTTCATCTCAAGGGGACTGGATTACAAAGGGTTGGAAGTTCCCGGACAGTTTGTATGGGTCTCTGGTTAGGCCCCATCTGGAGTATTGCTTTCAATTCTGAAAACCTCACCTCAGCAAAAATATATTGGTCACGGAGGGGGTGCAGCGTAGATTTGGCTCAGATTTTTAAGATAATTAAAGGAGTTGATAGGTTAAATAGAGAAACTATCTCCCCTGCTGTGGTAGTCCAGAAAAAGCCAGAAAAAGTGGGGGTTATAAGACGTTCTGATTGTTTGACAGTTTATGTTGTTCAGACTCGTGGAACAGACAACACAAAACCCAATGATTCTGTGAAACTCCTTTACTTAAAAATCAACAAGTGTTTACAAGTAATTTCCAGAATACAAACTGTTCTCAATTCATCATTTAATTTAAGCTCAGGTGATTATAACCAAAACCACATCCGTTACTATTCACCAGATGAGAGGTCAATTCAACGATGAACTTGACGTATGACAAACTTTAATTGGCAACTGACCAGGTCACCATCGACTAAAGCTCTGACTGCAGCACCGAATGTTTTGAAACAGTACCTTTTATACCCTAACATTTGGCCACACTTCCACTGCGTCCGTGTCCCTAACTACACGGCATAATGGTCGGCAGTTGTTTCCCAGACCCTCTGATCACTAGTCCGTTAGGCAACTGAGGGCCTTCAAGGCGAGGGAGATTCCAAACTCTGAAGATGTTTCTGTTATTGCACTGATGTCACAGTCTGTTCCCTCTGAACTTCAATAAGCTTGTATTCCATATCTGTTGAAAGACTATTGGCAGCTTTTACAGCTTCCGAGTCAAACAGTTCATTTTGCAAAGTTCTCCCAGCAACCAGTCTTTGTCCTCGCGAAGCATGATGGGAAAATTTGGTCATATTTTATTGCAAATGGAGTTTCGGTCACGTTTACCATGACAGTGTTAGATATTATCCACTCTCAAGTGTCTGAACCTGAATTTATGGTCACAGACACTTATATGTTGTCCTCGACCTCTTCTTTCCGGGTCTTCTGTAACAGCTTGACCAATGCTTGCTGCTTGCGGCGTCCGTTGACTCGACATGTTATTATGAATAAGTATAACACAGTCACCAACTTAACAACGACTAAAACATGGGAGGCAATTCTTATCCAGGGGTGAACCTCGATATTCCTACCGATATCCCACCAAGCCGAATCATCCCCAATCGTAGATATTTCTTCGCGTAGGTTCTGGCTCTTCTGGGCCAGGGCATAAAAGTGCTTTTGAGACTGACTAACGCCTTTCATTAACTCGACCAGGTGTTCTGGTAGAGGTGGAATGTCATGGCCGAATCGAGTCATATACTGGTATAATTGCTCTTTTAATATATCTTCTACAGCGATATCTACTTGCCTATGCGAATTAATGCTTAATAAAACCCGCGCCCCAAGTCTTACAGGTTGGACTGGGGTAAAGCAAAATGTACCCGCCGCAATGGGACAAGTCAGCTTGTGACCTTACTGGTCTACCCGGGGTATGATGGTGACACAATGCTCATCCTTCCCTCAGTATGCAGACTGTACGGGGAACAGCTTTCCTACCACTACTTTCATGGTGCAGTTCCATTCTACCCCATCCCAATGAAATCCACACGCAGGAGCTGCGTGTTCTACCGCGTCGTAAGAGCAGATGAATGTATCCCGAATTTGAGCGCATCCGGGTAGATCTGGGGCCACCCACGTGACCCCATCCACCCGGGTCACATACTGCAGGGTTTCGTCATACCTTACTGACGTCCGCCTATATTCTCCACGCGGAATAGAGGATTAGGGTTTGCCTTTTCGTGCAGAATGGGATAACACAATACCATCCCTAATAAGGTGATGTCGTTCTGTTCCTGCAAATGGCAATAATGTTTCACCGGGAACACCTGTACCAACCCCCTGACTTTACACATATTCATGGTAAATTGAGAAGTGGACATTGCCCTCAGGTGTCAAACAGTCACCCACAAGGGGAGTTTCCCCTCAGTAATGCTCTGTCGGCTTGTTCCACTAACCAAGGTACATACATTACAGGTCATTTTGCGCGGCCTCACTGAAGGCTTTTCGATTCTCCTTTAAAAATTGAGTTATATTTTTAGCATGGGCTTCTAAATGTTTAATCACTTCCTGCAGATGAATGGCCGTAATTTGGTCCTCCTTTAATTCCTCCTGTTACAGACCATGCATTTTATTCAAAATTTCCCGTAAAAGTATTCTAACTGTCTTTATGGATTGATCCAAATCAGCCAAATCAAGGCTATTAACGAGGGAGGTTCCGTTTTTTAAAAAACAGTGGCTGCATCATTTACATAACATAAGAACAGAAGAAATAGGAGTAGGAGTCGGCCATTTGGCACCTCAGGCATGCAATAACATCATGGCTGATCTGGTCTTGGCCTCAACTCCACTTTCCTGCCCGCTCCCCATAACCCTTGACTCCATTATCGTTCAAAAATCTGTCTATCTCCTGCTTAAATATAGTCATTGACTCCGCCTCCACAGCTCTCTGGGATAGAGAATTCCTAAGATTCACGACAATCTGAGAGAAGAAATTCCTCCTCATCTCCTTTTTAAACGGGCGACCCCTTATTCTGAATCTATGCCCCCCTAGTTCTCGATAGACCCACGAAGGGGAAGCATCCTCTCCGCATTTACCCTGTCAACCCCCCTCAGAATCTTATACGATTCAATAAGATCCCCTCTCATTCTTCTAAACTCCAATGAGTATAGGCCCAACTTGCTCAACCTTTCTTCATTAGACAACCCCTTCACCTCAGGAATCAACCTCGTGAACCTTCTCTGAACTGCTTCCAATACAAGTGCATCCCTTCTTCAATAAGGAGACCAATACTGTATGCAGTACTCCAGAAGTGGTCTCACCAACGCCCTGTACAGTTGTAGCAAGATTTCCCTACTTTTGTACTCCAGCCCCCTTGCAATAAAGA
The DNA here is from genome assembly GCA_030390025.1 of Squalus acanthias. Classification (NCBI taxonomy): domain Eukaryota; kingdom Metazoa; phylum Chordata; class Chondrichthyes; order Squaliformes; family Squalidae; genus Squalus; species Squalus acanthias. The sequence continues at coordinate 810,673 of JASTWF010000079.1, forward strand.
TCAACATTCCATTTGCCTTCCTAATTACTTGCTGTAACTGCATGCTAATTTTTTTGTGTTTCAAGTAAAGGAACCCCAGATCCCTCTGTACTGCAGCATTTTGAAGTCTCTCGCTATTTAAATATCGCGTTCTGATATGGTCTCCTTTAACCCCGTAACCAACATGATTTTCTTCAATGATCTTGGTATTCTTTTCCCCAAAGTTATTGTTAAACCCATTAGCATCCCCTGAGCCCTTGCGATATAATTGGCCCGAAAATTAGACCTAATACGCGAGAGTACGCACTGTGTATTCTCGCGTTTTACGTCTCCAATTGCCGGTTTTCTGCATGCACTGCGCATGCGCGGGAAACCGGCAAATCGTGAATTCAAAAGGGGGCGGTTCCTAAGTGAACCGCGTGCGTTCTACAGGCTGTGCGCACGCAGTGCACTTAGTTATTGGGCCGAAAATTGATCCCGGGACGCGAGAGTACGCACTGCATACTCTCGCGTATTCCCACTCCAATTGCCGGTTTTCTGCATGCCCTGCGCATGCGCTGAAAACCGGCAATTGCTCTTCCGAAAAGGGGGCGGGGCCTGGGTGCATCGCGTGCGCGCTACAGGCTGCGCGCACGCTGTGCACTTCATGCTTTGGATGCGCAGGTAAGTAGGGAAGATTTTGGAAATGTAAAAAGGAGGAGTAAGACCCGCTTTTAAGAAGGTAAGTAGTGAATTAAGTATTTTTTTGAATTTTTTTTTTACAGGTATATCTTTTTTAGAGACTTTAAAGACAGGTAAGTTTATTTTTATAACTTTTTAAAAGATTTTAAATTTTTTCAAAAATTTAATTTTTTATTTAAAATGGTTAATTTAATTAACTATACTTATTTTATTAATGTGATGGGTTTTTTTTTAATTTAATTGAGGTTTAGCTGTTATTTTGGGGGGGTGTAAGATTCATGAGTCTCACAGCCATGCTGTGAGACTTATGAATGGAAGATGGTGTGCTGCCATTGGCTCTAACTGAGTCACGTGATCCCACAGCTCGCACGAATTCACTACGCCGCTGGGATACGCAAGCCCAGCACAGCTGATGTCTGGAACATCAAGTTCGTGCGAGCTGGATCAGAAAAAGCACAGGCGAGGTGAGACTTCGCGGGGAAGGCTTACCCCCGCGGGAACAGAGCGAGATCAATTTCTGGGCCATTTTTGCAGCTTTGAACGCGGAGGTAAGCGTTTAAGATTTTACACATAAAGAAAGCAGGCGTAGGATCCCCTTTTAACAAGGTAAGTAGTTAATTAAGTGTTATTTAAAAAAAATTTCAACAGGTTTATCTTTTTTAGAGACTTTAAAGAAAGGTAAGTTTATTTTTAGCACTATTAAAAAGTATTTTAATTTTTTCAAAAATTTTAATTTTTGTTTAAATAGTTAATTTATTTAACTTATAGTAATTTTAAAAATGTGATGGTTTTTTAAAAATTTATTTGCAGTTTAGGTGTTGTTTTGGGGCCGATTTCAATTCACAGATTTGACAGGTCCGTCAAATCTATGAATGAAAGATAGTCTGCTGCCATTGGCTCTCCATGGCCCACGTGATACCAGGTGACGCATCGCACTAACTACGCCCCTGGGATACACAAGCACTGCACGCCAGCAGCTGCAGGAGGCCCAGGAGCTGAAGTCCCCGTGGGCCCAGAGGTCAACGGCAGGCGCGGTAGGTAGTTGTGCGCGGGATCCTTACCCCCGTGGGAAGCCAGGGAGCCGAATTTCTGAGCCCTTTTAAGGTTTTTTCCACACATCACTTCACTGAAAGTAGAAAAGGGACATCATTTTTCCTTTTCTCCTTCCTTTATTTAACCATAGGCTGCTTGCCAAAATCTTAGAAAGTGGTTGTGTCGGAATTTTAGTAACCAAATTAAGAAGACAGTGCTTTGGAAACCTTTAAATTGATTTAAAATAACATCAAACAATCGCTATTTTTTTGAAAATCCAATTAAAACAAAATACTTTCAAAAAGTCCAAATTCATTTACTACCAGACATGATTAAAAACCATGGCAGTCGTAACTTCAAGGCTGAAGATTATCTATTGTAAAGCAAACTGCTTCTACAGTTTGCTGTACAAGCCGTCCCTGTTAACAAATATCCACAGCAGAGTTTTTACCTTAAAAAAATGCAAATCACAAAGTTTCTCCCACTTCTAGGTGCACAATCCTAAATTGAAATGAACATATTTAACACATCGACATTCTTAAAACTTCTGACATCCAACAAAGGGTTAAACGGCTTTAGTTCCATGCACAGAAAAGTGGGTGCAGATAAATCAAACACAACAGACACTTTCTTTCAAAGACAATCTTTCAGACAAAAGGAATACTGTAACTTCTTAAAATTCATAGTCAGGAAAACTTCCACACTTTAACACACATTTTCACACAAACTGAAATTCCAGCATCTTTTAAGGTTCCTTTCACTCAGCAAATGCTGTTTTTTATTTGTCTCAGCACAGATGTCAATAGCTTCTGTGTCGGTAAAACTTTAAGTTTCTCTTTCCCGCACCCCCTCTTATAAATCGTTATCTCAGCAGATTTTCCTGGCACTTTAAATCCCAGTTTTTTCCTTCCTTTGCTGAGCTTTCAGATTGGTTAGCTTGCAACTGAGATCTTTTTCCCTCTTTATCTCCCAATCATTAATCCGCTGAGCACATTCAGTGTGGTCCCCACGAGCACTCTGTTCAAGTAGAGCCTGTTTCTGGGTGACCCTAAGTGCAACCTACAGGTCCTCAGTGACCTTTCCTGCCTGCTCTGCCCGATGTCTCTGTTTGGATAATTCTTTTGACAAGACATCGCACTGATTCTGATTATTTATAAACTGGCTCTCGAGTTGTTTTTCTTTATCACACCACCTCTCCTCCTGTTCTAACTTTTCCTCGAGCCTGTTTCTACATTCCCTTTCTTCTTTTGTTTCCTTCCTTAACTTGATCTTTAATCTTTCATCAGATTTAACCTGCCTCTGATAGATCAATAAACAAACGGATTTTCTTAACCTTTGCTGACACATGGACACTTGGGTCCACTGTTCAGCCTCCAGTACTGGATCATCACTGTCTATAATGACCCGTACCCACCCCTCCAGGAGCGGTAACTTCATCGGCACATATTCCGTGACTAAAGCTTCCATCGTCTTTGACATTGTTTGTTCCGAACGGGTCCCTGTTCGGGCGCCAATTATAGAGTCATAGAGTCATAGAGTTACACAGCACAGAAAGAGGCCATTCGGCCCATCGAGTCCGCGCCGGCCATCAAGTCCCGTCGATTCTAATCCCATTTTCCAGCACTTGTTCCGTAGCCTTGTATTCTAATGTCGTTTCAAGTGCTCATCTAAATGCTTATTAAATGTTGTGAGGGTTCCTGCCTCTACCAACCTTTCAGGCAATGAGTTCCAGATTCCAAACAACCTCTGGGTGAAAAAGATTTTCCTCAAATCCCCTCTAAACCTCCTGCTGCTTACCTTGAAACTATGCCCCCTGGTTATTGACCCCTCTACTAAGGGGAGAAGTTCCTTTCTATCTACCCTATCTATGCCCCTCATAATTTTGTACACCTCAATCAGGTCCCCCCTTAGCCTTCTCTGCACTGAGGAAAACAACCCCAGCCTGTCCACTCTCTCTTCATAGCTGAAGCGCTGCAGCCCAGGTAACATCCTTGTGAATCTCATCTGCACACTCTCCAATGCAATTACATCCTTCCTGTAGATTGGTGACCAGAACTGCACACAGTATTCCAGCTGTGGCATATCTAGCGTTTTGTACAGCTCCATAATAACCTCACTGCTCTTATATTCTATGCCTCGGCTAATGAAGGCAAGTATCCCATATGTCTTTTTAACCACCTTATCTACCTGTCCTGCTGCCTTCAGGGATCTATGTACATACACGCCAAGGTCCCTCTGATCCTCTGTCCTTCCTAGGGTCCTACCATTCATTGTGTATTGCCTTGCCGTGTTAATCTTCCCAAAATGCATCACCTCACACTTTTCAGAGTTAAATTCGATTTGCCACTGTTCTGCCCATCTGACCAACCCGTCCATATCGTCCTCTAGCCTAAGGATTCACTCCTCGCTATTTACCACTCCACCAATTTTCGTTTCACCTGCGAACTTACTGATCATACCTCCTACATTCATATCTAAATCATTAATGTACACTACAAACAGCAAAGGACCCAGCACCGATCACTGCGGTACACCACTGGACACAGGCTTCCAGTCACAAAAACAACCTTCGACCATCACCCTCTGCCTCCTGCCACTAAGCCAATCTTGGATCCAATGTGCCAAATTGCCCTTGATCCCATGGGCTCTTACCTTCTTGACCAGTCTGCCATGCGAGACTTTGTCAAAAGCCTTACCGAAGTCCATGTAGACTACATCAACTGCACTACCCTCATCCACGCATCTAGACAACCCCCGAAAAATTCAATCAAAATGTTTAGACATGATCTCCCCCTGTCAAAGCCATGCTTAAAATCCTTGAGTATTCCTTGTCTCTCCAAGCTGAGACTACTTCTGTCCCACAGAATTTTTTCCAATAATTTCCCTACCACTGATGTTAGGCTCACTGGCCTGTAATTCCCTGGTTTATCCCTACTACCCTTCTTGAATAATGGTTCTACGTTAGCCGTTCTGCAGTCCTCTGGCACCTCCCCTGTGGCCAGAGAGGATCTGAAAATTTGTGTCAGAGCCCCTGCAATCTCCTCCCTTGCCTCATAAGCAACCTGGGATACATCTCGTCTGGGCCTGGGGATTTATCCACTTTTAAGCCCGCTAAAACCGCTAGTACCTCCTCCCTCTCAATACTATTTTTTTCAAGTATATCACAATCCCCCTGCCTGATTTCTATGCCTACATCGTCCTTCACCATAGTGAACACAGATGCAAAATATTAATTTAAAACCTCACCCACATCTTCCGGCTCTACACACAGATTGCCACTTTGGTCCCTAATGGGCCCGACTCTTTCCCTGGTTATCCTCTTACCTTCATATACTTATAAAACACCTTGGGATTTTCCTTTATTTTGCCCGCCAGTGTTTTTTCATGCTCCCACTTTGCTCTCCTAATTTCTTTTTTAAGTACACCCCTGCACTATCTATACTCCTCTAGGGCTTCCACTTTTTTTAGACCTTTGTATCTGCTGAAAGCCTCCCTATTGTCCTAATCCATTCTTGTATATCCCTTGACGTCCAGGGTTCCCTGGGTTTGTTGGTCCCACACCTGACCTTTACGGGGACATGTTGGCGTTGTACTCTCTCTATTTCCTTTCTGAAAGACTTCCAATGCTCTGATGTGGATTTTCCTACAAGTAGCTGATCCCAGTCCACTTTGGCCAGATCCTGCCTTATCATATTAAAATCCGCCTTCCCCAAAATTTAGAACCTTTATTTCCGGTCCATCTTTGTCCTTTTCCATGACTACCTTAAATCTCACCGAATTATGGTCACTGTCACCAAATTCTCTGCTACTGACACCTCTACCACATGCCCGGCTACATTCCCTAGAATTAGGTCCAGTACCGCCCGCTCTCTTGTAGGATTTTCTACAAGCTGGCACAAAAAGCTCTCCTGGATGCACTTGAAGAATTCCACACACTCTAAGCCTTACGTACTCTGACTATCCCAGTTAATATTTGGGAAGTTGTAATCCCCTACTATTATTTCTAAGACGTTCTGATTGTCTGACAGTATATCGAGTTCAGACCCCTGGAACAGACAACACAAATGCAATGAATCTGTGAAACATCTTTTTACTTAAAAATTAACAAGAGTTTACAAGTAATTACCAGAATACAAACTGTACTCAATTCATGTATTGATTATCCAAGGCCAAACATTCAAGGATTGTAGAGAGTCGTTGTTTTCACCTTTGCAGGTTGTTGACTCGTGGTTTTCACAGAATTTTCAAGATCTTATCTTTTGAAGGAAAACTACCAGCACATCATGTCTTAGCCAAGTAGTCTCTTGCCCTCAACGCTTGCCGGTAGATGAAATAAAAAAAGTTTGGTCACTTTTCCATTCAGTCAAGTTTACCATGGAAAATATTACACTCCTTACTGTAAAACCCCCAAACCCTCTCTGTTGCACTCTGAAATTCCCCACATTCAAACTGTAACACTGCTATTCCACACATCCATCACTGTAGCACTCTGATATACCTCACACCCTGTACTGTAACACTCGTATATACCCCATTCTCCTCAATGTAACACTGATATTTCACACACCCCTCACTGTACTACTGATTTACCCCATACACCTCACTGTAACACTCTGATATACTTCACACCCCTCACTGTAACACACTTTAATACCTCACACCTCTCACTAAAGCACTGATATACGTCACACCCCTCACTGAAACACTCTACTTCAGCCCAAATCCCTGACTGTTGTCACTCTGATATAGCCCACACCCCTCACTGTAATACTTATATGTGCCAAAACCCTCATTATAACACGTTGATATACCCCACACCCTCACTGTCTATCTGATATAACCCACCCCCTTACCATTACACTGATATATGCCAAATCAGTCACTGTAGCAATCTGATATACTTCACAACACTAAGGCTTGGGCTGATAAATGGCAGGTAACATTCGCGCCAAAGAAGTGCCAGGCAATGACTATCTCCAGCAAGCGACAGTCTAAACACCACTCTTGACATTCAACGCATTACCATCGCCGAATCTCCCACTATCAACATCCTGGGGGTCACCATTAACCACAAACTTAACTGGACGAGACACATAAATACTGTGGCAACAAGAGCATGTCAGAGGCTAGTTGTTCTGCGGCGAGTGTCACACCTCCTGATTCCCAAAGCCTTTCCACCAACTATCTACAAGTCACAAGTAAGCAGTGTGATGGAATACTCTCCACTGGCCTGGATGAGTGCAGCTCCAACAACACACAAGAGGTTCAACAAAATCCAGGACAAAGCAGCCCGTTTGATTGGCACCACTTCCATACCTTAAACATTCACTCCCTCCACCACCGGCGCACCGTGGCTGCAGTGTGTCCCATCTACAAGATGCACTGCAGCAACTCGCCCAGGTTTCTTCAGCAGCAACTCCCAAACCCGCGACCTCTTCCACCTAGAAGGACAAGGGTAGCAGCCGCTGGGAACACCACCAACTACAAGTTCCCCAGCCAAGTCACACACCATCCTGACTTAGAGGTATATCGACCTTCCTTCATCGTTCCTGGGTCAAAATCCTGGAAATCCTTCCCTAACAGCACTGTGGGAGTACCTTCACCAAACGGACTGCAGTGGTTCAAGAAGACGGCTCACCACCACCTTCTCAAGGGCAATTAGGGATGCACAATATATGCTGGCCTTGCCAGCGATGCCCACATCCCATAAACGAATAAAAAATCACTTTGATATACCGCACACCCCTCCTTTAATACTCTGTTATACACCTCAACCCTCACTGTAACACTATCTGTTATACACCACATACCTCACTGTAACACTCTGATATGCCCCACACCCCTCACTGTAACAATCTGATATGCCCCACACCCCTCACTGTAGCAATCTGATATACGCCACACCCTTCACTTTAACAAACAGATATATCCCACACCCCTCATTGTAATAATTTGTTATAACCCACACCCCTCACTTTAACACTCTGATATAACCCACAACCCTCAATGTTTCCACTTGTGGGGAAGAGCATAATGAGATAGCATCAATATAAGATAGTGAGCAAGAAAGCCAATACGAAATTGAGGTGAAACGTCTTTACACAAAGAGTGATGAAAATGTTGAACTCGCTCCCAAATTCGGAGATGCCGGTGTTGGACTGGGGTGGACAAAAGTGAGAAGTCGCACAAAACCAGGTTATAGTTCAATAGCTTTCTCCTGACGAAGGAGCAGCGCTCCGAAAGCTTGTGATTTCAAATAAAGCTGTTGGACTATAACCTAGTAACGATCGCAAAATTCTGCAGATTCTGGAAATCCGAAATAACAACAGAAAACGCTGGAAAAACTCAGCAGGCGAGGCAGCATCCGTGTAGAGAGAAACAGAGTTAACGTTTCAGGTCGATGACCCTTCATCAGAACTGGAAAAAGTTGGAGATTGTGCAGGTTTTTAAGCAAGTGAATGGGCAGGGTATGTGGGGTGGGGAGAAAAGAACAAAAGGCAAGTTCTGTGATAGGATGCAAGGCAGGAGAGATTAAGAGACAAAATGGATGATCGTGGAAGGAAAAATGAGGAGGGAATGGGACAAGTTAAGAAACAAGTATGTGAAGATGAAAAGAGCAGCAAAAGTAAACGTTGGTCCCTTAGAGGCTGAGACTGGTGAAATTATTATGGGGAATAACGAAATGGCAGAAACATTAAATATATAATTTGTATCTGTCTTCACAGTAGAAGGCACAAAAATCACACGCAAAATGGTGGGGAACCAAGTGTCTAATGTGGGTGAGGAACTTAACATAATTAATATAAGTAGAGAAAAGGTACTTGAGAAAATAATCGGACCAAAAGCTGACAAATCCCCTGGACCTGATGGCCTACAGCCTAGGGTTTTAAAATAGGTGGCTGAAGAGATAGTGGATGCATTGGTTTTGATCTTCCAAAAATCTCTCGATTCTGGAGAGCTCCCAGCGGATTGGAAGGTCGCAAATGTAACACCGCTATTCAAGAAAGGAGGGGGGAACAGGGAATTACAGGCAAGTTTGCCTGACATCAGTCATCGGGAAAATGCGGGAATCCATTGTTAAGGAAGTGGTATCAAGTCCCTTAGAAAATCATAACGTGATTAGGCAGAGTGAACATGCCTAACATGCCCGCACCTCTCGCTCTAACTCTCTGATATAACCCCCATCCCTCACTGTAACACTCTGATGCATTCCACACTCTGGACTGTTACTACCAAAAAGCACTCTGTAATACTGATATAATCCAAACCGCGCACTGTAACACACACTGATATTCTCCACAACCCTCACTGTAACACACTCTGATATTCTCCACAACCCTCACTGCAACACTGTGATGCATTCCACACTCTAGACTGATACAACCAAAAAACATTCACTGTAATACTGATATAATCCACACCGCGCACTGTAACACACTCTGATATTCTCCACAACCCTCACTGTAACACTCTGATATACCCCATACCCCTCACATTAACACTCTGATATACCCACACCAGTCGCTGTCACACCTTGTTATACCCCACGCACCTCAATTTAACTCTGATATACCCCTAATCCCTCACTGTAACACTTTGATATACGCAACACCCCTCACTTTAACCCTCTGACATTCACCACATCGCTCACTCTAACTCTCTTATATACCCGCACCCCTCACTGTAACAATCTGATATACCCCACTCCCCTCAATGTAAAACTCTGATATTACCCACATCCCTCACTGTAACACTGTGATATATCCCTCACTCTGTCTGTTACTCCCTACAACACTCACTTTAATACTGATGTACCTCGCACAACTCACTGTAAGACTCTCTGATAAAGCTCACACCCTTACTTTAAGACTCTGATACATGTGACACTCTGGACTGTTACTCTGCACAATACTCACTAAAATATTGATGTACCAATAACCACTGACTATTGCAACTGCCAGTTTAATCCCATGGTCTTCAATTTTGGTGACAAGTGGCACTTTAACATGCACCTTTTGAAAGGATAGCGAAATTGGGAAAGTGTGAGCAGCATAAATTCTAAAACCATAGAATTGGTGAGCCAAGTTTGTTGCGAATTTGCTTATCGGAGCATGACGCCCCGCTCTGATCACAGGCCTCGCCTGGTTTCAATCAATGAATTACAAAATCATTTATTTCATTCTTATTTTATTATTCATATTTATTTGTTCTCATGGTTTTGGTCGACGCTGTCAACTCCGATATTATTTGCCGATACCCATGAGGAAATGGTGGTTCTTCATCTTGAGCTGCTGCAGTCCGTTTGGTGATGGTATTCCCACAATACTGTTCCAGAAGGAATTTCAGTCTTTTGAATCAGTGACGATGAAGGAAAGGCGATATATTTGAAAATGAGAAGTCGCACAACACCAGGTTATAGTCCAACAGTTTTATTTGAAATTACGAGCTTTCGGAGCGCTGCTCCTTCGTCAGGTGCAGTGAGGGAATACAAATCAGTTGACCACGAAACTACCGGATTGTCATAAAACACATTTGGTTCACGAATGTTCTGCAGGAAGGAAATCTGCCGTCCTCACCGATTCTGGTCGTTTTGTGTCTCCAGACCCACAGCAATGTGGTTGACTCTGAACTGCTCTCTGAAATGGCCCTGCAAGCCAATCAGTGTATGAGGCGGTTCACCGCCACGTTCTGCAGGGTAATCAGGGATGGACAATAAATGCTGGCCTTGCCAGTGACACCCACATGCCATGACTAAATTAAAAAATTATTTACGCATGGATTAACTGTTTATCAATAGTCATATTGCTTTATAATGGGTTACAATATTTTATTAATAGTCGTAATGGTTTATAAAGGGTTACAACATCTTAGTAAAGCTTAAAATGATTGATAAATGGTTATGAAGATTTGAAAAGTATTATAATGTTTTATAAAGTCCTGGTGCCGGGCCTCCTCCTCCCCGGGCCGGGCTGCTCCCCCTCGCCGCACGCCCACTCCCAGGGTAACCGAGCCTCCCGCTGCTGCTGCCCTCCGGATGCTCGCCTCTCGCCGGCACACCCCGACTTCGCTTATGGGAAAGGGAGAAACTCAATGGCCACAACCGGCTCGCGGGAAAAGCCGCCATCTCGCTCTCTCTCTCTGTCTCTCTCTTTCTCTCTGTCTGTCTGTGTTTGTCTCTTTCTGTCTCTCTCTGTGCGTGTCTCTCTCTGTCTCTGTCTCTCTATCTCTCTGTCTATCTCTCTCTCTCTCTCTCTGTCTCTCCCTCTCTCTCTCTCTCTGTCTGTCACTCTCTCTCTTTCGCTCTCTCTCTCTGTCTCTCTCTATGCCTGCCCCCTCTCTCTGTCTGTCTCGCTCTCTCTGTCTGTCTCTCTCTCTCTCTGTCTGTCTGTCTCTCTCTCTCTATGTCTCTCTCTCTCAGTCTGTTTCTCTCTCTGTCTGTCTCTCTCTGTGTCTGTCTCTCTCTCTCCATCACTCTCTCTCTCTGTCTGTCTCTCTCTGTCTGTCTGACTCTCGCTCTCTGTCTGTCACTCTCTCTCTCTCCGTCTGTCTCTCTCTCTGTGTCTCTCTCTCTCAGTCTCTCTCTCTCTCTATATCTGTCTATCGCTCTCTCACTATGTCTGTCCCATTGGCTCTCTGTCTCACTCGCTGTCCCTGGCTCATTCTCTGTCTCTGTCTCTCTCTCTCTCTCTCTGTCTCTCTCTCTCTGTTCCTCTCTCTCTCTCTGTCTCTCTCTCGCTCTCTCACTCACTCTCTCTCAGTCTCTCTCTCTCTGTCTCTCTCACTCTGTCTGTCGCTCTGTCTCTCTCTGTGTCTCGCACTCTGTCCCTGTCTCTGTCTCTGTCTCAGTCTCTCTCTCTATGTCTGTCTCTGTCTCTCTATGTCTCTCTATGTCTGTCAATCTATCTGTCTCCCTGTCTCTCTGTCTCACTCACTGTCTCTGTCTCTCTCTCTGTCTATTTCTCTCTGTGTCTCTCTCTCTCTGTCTCTCGATCTCTGTCTGTCGCTATCTCTGTCACTCTCTCTCTCTGTGTCTCTCTGTCTCTCTCTGTCTGTCTCTTTTTCTCTCTCTCTATGTCTGACTGTCTCTCTGTCTGTCTCTCTCTCGCTCTCTGTTTGTCTGTCTGTCTGTCTCCCTCTCTCTGTCTCTCTCTCTCTCTTTTTGTCTGCCTGTCTCTCTCTCTCTCTCTCTGTCCCTCTGTCTGTCTCTCTGCCTCTCTGTCTCTCTCTCTGTCTGTCTCCCTCTGTCTCTCTCTCTCTCTGTCTCTCTCTCTCTGTCACTCTGTCTATCTCTCTGCCTCTCTGTCTGTCTTTCTGTCTCTCTCTCTCTATCTCTCTCTCTGTCTCTCTCTCTCTCTGTCTCTCTCTCTGTCTCTCTCTCTGTCTCTCTCTCTGTCTCTCTCTCTCTCTCTCTGTCTGTCTTTCTGTCTGTCTTTCTGTCTGTCTCTCTCTCTCTCTGTCACTCTGTCTATCTCTCTGCCTCTCTCTCTCTCTCTGTCGCCCATCTTTCTCCCTATTAACCTGTTGTCGGGCCTCCCCCTCGCTGCCCGTCCGCTCCCAGGTTAATCGGGCCTCCCGCTGCTGCTGCCATCCGGACGCGCGCCACCCCCTGACCTCGCTTCTCGGAATAGGGAATCCTCAATGGCGGCAACCGACCCGCTGGGAAATTCCGAGAGAGAGAGAGAGAGAGAACCGCCATCTTTGTGCGGGGCGCCAGCGCCACCATATTTGTGATAGGCAGAGGGGCGTGGTCCCGCTGCTTTGTTAATTGAGCGGCGCCGCCATCTTTGTGCGGGGCGGCAGAGTCGCCATCTTTGTGCTGGGCGGTAGTTGCGCTGCTTCTGGCGGCGCGTTAGGGGCGGCCATCTTTGTCTAGGGCACGGGTGCCTTTCCAGAGCGGCGCGACACATGGCCACGCCCCGCACAGGGAGCCCAGTGCAGACAGTGTGTGAGTGAGCGTGTCAATGTCCCCAGATCACTGGTGCCTCTCTCAAAATATCAGTCCCAGGGATCCGTCAGACTGCAAACTCTCCGCAACACATCATCGTTTAATAAATTTTATAATCAGATTAAAGTGATATTTCCCCACATTCTTCAACTGTTCTCTGAACATAGTCTGGGTCACCGCATAAATCCCAGTGTTTGTGCAGCAACTCAGCAGCTGCAGCATCATTCCTATTTCCCTTACATGAAGAGGTATAAATACAGACTGAGACCAGTAACCCATCCGGTGCCATATATAATAAACCGTAAACACTGCCCATAACAGGATGAAATTGCCCGAGATAACAAGCAGTAAAATGATGGATTTCCTGCGGCTCTCCATTTCTGGGTCTCTGGGTCTCTCCCCACTGCTGGGACCCCGGAGTCTCCTGCGGGCTCTGCTGGACACTAAAATGTGTCTGACGGTGACAACATTGAGCAGCAGAATCACAACAAATGGGACGGCAGGGGTGAGAATATAATGAAGGAGCTCGATTGCTCCCCAGACCCGTGAATACTGAACAGCCTGTGATACCCCACAAAACCAGGGATTGTTAGCAAGCGCATACCGATCTGTGAACATAAAATACCAGGTGATGTTCTTTAAACTGCTCAGCACAGTCACTGTTCCCAGAACCACAGCCGCCGTTTTCTCGTTGCAATATTTAGTTTTCAGCTTCTGGCAACAAATAGCCACAAATCGATCAAAGGTGAAAGTGACGGTGAACCAGACAGAACAGTCTGTGGCTGCATAAAGCAGGACGGCGTGGACATTACACACGGGGATGTACCTCACGAAAACAAACTGTTCCCTATAAGCAATCGGAATCTGCCTCAATATCAGGTCGAGGATAACGACCAGTAGATCCGCCGCTGCCATGGCCACCAGGTAGCGAGTGACACATTTGGTGAGACCGCACTTTCCCTGACACAGGATCACAATCGTCACTATGTTAACTGTGAGGAAGACAATTAAACAGGGAAATTTTACATCAGGCTGGGAGCAAGAGCAGCAGTTTGATAGAATTCTGGGAGAAATCTGCAAATCATTAGCGACATTCAATGATATAATCGAATTCTATTACCTGCGGAGCTGAATACAGCGTTTATTGTAAGAATAATCCATAATACATTGTGGAATTAATAAATGAAATGGGAATAAATAGAACAGAAACGTAATAGCTGTTTGATCAATGAGAGATTAAATGATAGATCTACCTTCAGCCCAGCAGACAAAAGCACCGCCCGAGGTACCAGGGACGCAAAGGACCAGAACCTCTCAGGAAGCCTTCATGTCCCGGCATCAGTCAGCATTTGGAGCGGTACAATCCGCTTCAGTGCCCCTTAGGGTAGGAGAAATCCCGCTTGGATTCCTGCTCCTGGTTAGAATATCCATTATTTTTAGGACTGAAAATGAATGTAAATGAAAAATACTGAAACTGCAACCTTGGCGTACAATAATTAGAGGCAATTGTATTTAAAATGTTCGGATGTAATATTAAAATGCTAAGATAATAAATCCAAGTGCACTGCAGTTATAAAGATAACTGGGATGTTAGGGGTGTTTTGAAGATTGAGCTTTGTACAGTTTTGTTGAAATACACAAATTGTAGCTCATTGAAAGGAAGGTTTTCCAAATAACATTGAAAGAATGAACTCTGAATTAAAATAAATAGTAATCATTGGCCAGATAATATCCCACTAAATGTATTCAGTAGCATCATAATCACACGACTTATCCCACAGGCAAAGGGCAGCCGATTGATTTTGTAAAGCATCTGAACACAAATGGAAGTGCTTTATCCTTGTAGTTTTCAGCTGTTGATTACAACTTGTACAGAGAATATTAGTCAAGAAAATATTAAAGGATTTTCTTATCCTCAGTTTTTCACTTACAATCAGCTGGGATTGTTTATCCGGAAGTGCAGCAGGAGGCGATAGAGAATCACTCTGGGTCTCACTGAGAGATCCATTGAACTGTGACAGACGGGCATGGGATCCAATTGTAAATTCTAAACAAAGATTGGAAATAAACTCATTGAAATCTGGCTGAATGAACATTTTTTGAGAATGTAAATTATCCTTGTAATCCTATTCTGACCATCAGAAGCAGTGCCACTAATGCAGAGCTGGAGATGGTGGGAAACGAGACATTGACTGGAACTGAATGATTCGCGGATATTTCAGACATTTAAAGCTGTGGACGTGATCTGCCAGGATTTGTTCCTGTGACTCTCTGTCAGTAACCACACCGAGCATTAGGTGACAACAAAAGTGAAATACTGCAGATGCTGGAAATCTGAAATAAAAACAGAAAATTTGGAAATACTCAGCAGGTCAGGCAGCATCTGTGGAGAGAGAAACAGAGTTAACGTTTCAGGTCGATGAAATTTCGCCATTAGGTGAAAAGTCTCCTCAAACAAGACAACATTCTTCTGATCTGTTAGAACTGTTCAGTGTAGATAGCAGAACGGAATTCGTTCAATAAAGATTCTCGTCCAATATCTTTTCTTGAGTTGAATATAGAACATTTTATTCTTGGTAACACTGTATCACCTTCAGAATAAATAGCTGACAGCAGCGCAGATGAGATTCGGAATGACAAGGAGTGAAATAGAGTTAAACATGATTTATAGAATTCATAGCTGAATACAGAGACATACCAGGGACACCGACAGAAGCGAGGGGTGGAGGGATTAAATAACAAGAACAGTAATATAATTAAACATGATTGATAGAATTAATAGCTGAATACAGAGACATACCAGGGACACCAACAGCAGCGAGAATATTCCAGTATTTTTGAACAACAACCCATGCGTTAACAAAGATGCAACAAATTGAAACACAAAACACCGTTAATGACTGAGCAACCCACGGTAAATAGTCAGAATAATATTACAGTGTAACATGGTTTATAGAATTAATAACTGGACATAAATACTTACTTGGAACACCAACAGCTGCGAGGAGGGGATAGTAAATCTCTTGTATTTCCCAAAATATTTCTAGCATCCGAATCTCCTCAAGCAAGATCGCAGAGATGATCGAATCCAAACCTTCCATTCTGTGAGTGTCTGGTGGTCTCTGTGCTGGAGGCAGCGCGCTGACTGTGTGAGGTCACAGTGAAGGGAGCTCCTTATTTAGAGCAGCGTGAAATCCCCGAGTGACATCATTAGGGCTCACTGTAACTGACATTAATTACAGTCATTGAACAAACAGACTCATTGAACCATTGTCACCACAGCACTTCACTGCAACACAATCTGAAGTACCTGAGTTTTAATCTGCTCTGAAAGTAATTTTATACTCATAGATTTCATTCCATTCGGGCTCAGTTTGAGTACAGAGTGAGTAACTGTGCCACACGGAGAAGGAGAGGCCCAGGCTCCATCCCCGGTCAGGGCTGAGTTAATCTGATCACAGCCGGTGTGATACTGAGCCTCACACACACACAGAGCAGGAGAGGCCCAGGCACCATCCCCGGTCAGAGCTGAGTTAATCTGATCACACCCGGTGTGATACTGAGCCTCACACACACACGGAGCAGGAGAGGCCCAGGTTCCACCGCCGGACAGAGCTGTGTTAGCCTGATCTCACACCCGGTGTGTTACTGAGCCTCACACACACACAGAGCAGGAGAGGCCCAGGCTCCATCCCCTTGCTGTGCTGAGTTAACCTGATTTCACACCAGGTGTGTTACTGAGCCTCACACACACACAGAGCGGGTGAGGCCCAGGCTCCAGCCCCGGCCTGTGCTGAATTAGCATGATGTCACACCTGATGCGTTACTGAGTCACCCACACACACAGAGCAGGTATTTCCAAAGCGTGATTTTGACAGCGAAATCTTATGAAACTTTTATCCTGCTTTTAGAAACTAGGGGTGCCTAAAAATATTTATGGTGATGCGAATGAAACTGTGACGTGAATAATACTGTGCTTAACTGAGTGAATGTTTTTGCTCGAGACAAGTAAGGGGTTAATGTATAAGTTGTGTCTTACTGGAACTGCGTAAGTTTCGGTTTCTGAGGAAACTTGTATTAGAGTTTGAGACAGTGTCTTTAGTTAATTAGATTAAAGGATGCATAACATCCCACATAGGGGCCCACAGCATGACATTGCCTCCCAGGCTTAGCTTTCTGTTGTTTACAAGTTAGGGTTTTGAAAGTGCACCCCACTCCCACTCCACCCCTCCCACCGCACCGCCACTTCACTGCTCCCCACTCATACCCACACTCGGCGCCCCCACACAATGCACCGCTAAACCCAACCCACGGCAGCACAGCCCTCAACCCACCGCACACCACCCCACCCCTGACACTCCCTGATCTTCCGGTTTTGTCCGCTTATTTCTTTCTATCTTGCACCGCATTTTCAACTTTCAGCTTCAGCGGGAGACTCTTTCATGGAAGGTGGTATTTCAGCTTGTCTCGTACCTGGGAACAGACGAGAATCACCCAATGAGGAGTCAGGTACACAACAGAGAGATCACAGTTACACCACACCATAGCAGCGTATTCTACGGAAACATTTCCCAGACCCTAACACAAAGGGAATCGCCACCCATTAACACGGTTTTGGTCTCCTGACCTAATGAAATACATACTTGCCTTAGAGGGCGGAAAACGAAGGTTCACTAGATTGCTTCCTGTTATCGGGGGTTGTTTTATGAGGATAGATTGAGCACACTAGATCTATATTCTCTCGAGATTGGAAGAATGAGAGGCGATCTTATTGAAACATACAACATTCTTATAGTTCCAGTGACATCATTCCCTGTGGAGGATCAGAGTGATTAACTTTAAATCCGCTATAGTGACCATGCAGATATAAAGGCTCAAATCCTGGAAACTGAAATGACGGAGGTCAGAGCATGTCTGGGATGGGAGTGGGTGGAGTGGGAGGGGCTGGGTGGGGGGGGAGTGGGAGGGGCTGTGTGGGGGAGAGTGGGAGGGGCTGGGTGGGGGGGACAGTCGGTTCCGACCCCATTGAATTAAAGGGGAAGGGTGGAGGAAGAGTGGGAGGGGCTGGGAGGGGGGCGAGGTTCTGGGTGGGGGGAGAGTGGGTGGGACTGGGTGCGGGGAGAGTGGGAGGGTCTGGGTGGGGGGAGATTGGGAGGGGCTGGGAGGGGTAGGCGGTTCTGGGTGGGGGAGAGTGGGAACGACTGGGTGCGGGTAGAGTGGGAGAGTCTGGGTGGGGGGAGAGTGGGAGGGACTGGGTGCGGACAGAGTGGGAGGTACTGGGTGGGGGGAGAGTGGGAGGGGCTGGGTGTGGGGAGAGTGGGAGGGGCTGGGTGGGGGAAGAGTGGGAGTGTTTGGGTGGGGGGAGAGTGGGAATGGCTGGGTGGGGGAGTGTGGGTGGGGCAGGGTGGGTTAAGAGTGGGAGGGGCTGGGTGGGGGAAGAGTGGGAGGGGGCTGAGTGCGGGTAGAGTGGGAGAGGTTGTGTGGGGGGAGAGTGGGAGGGGCTGGGTGGGGGTTGAGTGAGAGGGACTGGGTGCGGGGTGAGTGGGAGGGGCTGGGTTGGGGGAGAGTGGGAGGGGCTGGGAGGGGGGAGCGTGTGAGGGGCAGGTTGGGGTAAGTGTGGGAGGGGGCAGTGAGGGGTGGGAGGTGCTGGGTCGGTGTTGAGTGGGACGGACTGTGTGCGGGGAGAGTTGGAGGGGCTGGGTGGGCTGAGAGTGGGAGGGACTGGGTGCGGGGAGAGTGGGAGGGTTTGGGTTGGGTAAGAGTTGGGGGTGCTGGGTGAGGGGAGAGTGGGAGGGACTGGGTGGGGGGAGAGTGGGAGTGACTGGGTGGGGGTAGAGTGGGAGGGGCTGGGTGGTGGTAGAGTGGGAGAGGCTGGGTGGAGGAAGAGTGGGAGGGGCTGGGTGGGGGGAGAGTGGGAGGGGCTGGGTGGTGCGAAAGTGGGAGGGACTGGGTGCGGTGATTGTGGGAGGGGCTGTGTGGGGGAAGAGTGGGAGGGGCTGGGTGTGGGGAGAGTGGGATGGGCTGGGTGGGGTAAGAGTGGGAGGGGCTGGGTGTGGGGAGAGTGGGAGGGGCTGGGTGGGTGAAGAGTGGTATGGCGTCCGACCCCAGTGAATTAAAGGAATTGGATCGAATCACAGTAAATGAAAGTAAGTGAATCGAGCTCAGTTAGTTAAAGCAATGGGATCGGATCCCAGAGAATTAAAGGATTGTGGTCCAAATAAAGAAATGGGGTCCTATTTTAGTGCCTTAAAGGAATGGAATCAGATCCTAGAAGATTCAAGGAGTGGGATCGGATCCCAGTGAATTAAAGGAATGGGATCGGATCCCAGAGGATTAAAGGAATGGAATCGGTTCCCAGATGATTAACGGAATGGGATCGGATCCCAGTGAATTAAAGGAATGGAATCGGATCCCAGAGAATTAAAGGAATGAGTTTTCGATCCAAGTGGATTAAAGGAATGGAATAATATCCCAGCGATTTAAAGGAATGGGGTCGGATCCCATTGAATTAAAGGAATGGAGTTGGATCACAGTGGATTAAAGAAAGGGGGTCGGATCCCAGAGGATTAAATGAATGGGATCGGACCCAGAGGATTAAAGGAATGGGATTGGATCCAAGTGAATTAAGCGAATTGGGTCGAATCCCAGGGAGTTAAAGGAATTGGCTCGGAACCCAGTGAATTAAAGCAATGGGATCAGGTCCCACAGAATTAAAGGAATGGGATCGGATAACAGTGAATTAAATGAATGGGATCGGATCCCAGTGAATTAAATGAATGGGATCGGATCCCAGAGGATTAAATGAATGGGATCTCTCCCTGCGGATTAAGGAATGGGGTTGGATCCCAGTGAATTAAAGGAATGGGTTCAAATCCCAGAGGATTAAAAGAATGGGGTCGGATTCCAATGGATTAAAGGAATGGGATCAGATCCCAGAGGATTAAAGGAATGGGGTCGGATTCCAGTGGATTCAAGGAATCGGATCAGATCCCTGAGGATGAAAGGAATGGGATCAGATCCCAGAGGATTAAAGGAATGGGGTCGGATCCCAGAGGATTAAATGAACGGGATCTCTCCCTGCGGATTAAGGAATGGGGTTGGATCCCATTGGATTAAAGGAATGGGATCGGATCCCAGAGGATTAAAGGAATGGGGTCGGATCCCAGTGGATTAAAGGAATGGGATCGGATTCCAGTGGATTAAAGGAATGGGATCGGATCCCAGTGAATTAAACCATTGGATTAAAGGAATGGGATCGGATCCCAGAGGATTAAAGGAATGGGGTCGGATCCAGTGGATTAAAGGAATGGGATCGGATTCCAGTGGATTAAAGGAATGGGATCAGATCCCAGAGGATTAAAGGAATGGGGTCGTTTCCGAATGAATTAAAGGAATGGGGTCGGATCCCAGTGGATTAAAGGAATGGGATCGGATTCCAGTGGATTAAAGGAATGGGATGAGATCCCAGTGGATTAAAGAAACGGGATCGGATCCCAGTGAATTAAAGGAAAGTGATTGGATCCAAGTGAATTAAAGGAATGGGATCGGATCCCAGGGGATTAAAGGACTGGGATGTGATCCCAGTAAATTAAAGGCATGTGATTGAATCCCAGTGAAGTAAAGGAATGGGTTGTGATCCCAGTGAATTAAATGAATGGAATCGGATCCCAGTGAAATTTAGGAATGGGATCAGATGCCAGTGAATGAAAGGTATGGCATCGGATCCCAGTGAATTCAAGGAATGGGATCGGATCCCAGTGATTTAAATGAATGGTGGAATCCCAGTGAATTAAAGGAAAGGGATATTATACCAGTGGATTAAAGGAATGGAGTCAGAGCCCAGTGTGTTAAACGAATGTGGTCAGGTCCCAGAGGATGAAAGGAATGGGATCAAATCCCAGAGGATTAAAGGAATGGGGTCGGATTAGAGTGGATTAAATGAATGGGATCAGATCCCAGAGGATGAAAGGAATGAGATCAGATCCCAGAGGATTAAATGAATGGGGTCAGATTCCAGTGGATTAAAGGAATGGGATCAGATCCCAAAGGATTAAAGGAATGGGGTCGGATTCCAGTGAATTAATGGAATGGGGTCTTATCCCAGTGGATTAAACAAATGGAATCAGAACCCAGGAATGTGGTCGGATCCCAGAGGATTAATGGAATGTGGTCGGATAACTGAGGATTAAATGCATGTGGACGGTCCCAGAGGATTAAAATAATGGGGTCGGATCCCAAAGGATTAAAAAAATGGGTCGGATCCCAGTGGATAAAAGGAATTGGATAATTTCCCATTGAATTAAAGGAATGGGATAATATCCCAGTGGATTGAAGGAATTGGATAATATCCAAGTGAATTAAAGAAATGGGATCTGATCCCAGTGAATTAAAGGAATGGGGTTGGATCCCAGAGTATTTAAGGAATGGGATTGGATCGCAGTGGATTAAAGGAATGGAATCGGATCCCAGTGAATTAAGGAATGGTGTCTGATCCCAGTGGATTAAAGGAATGGGATCACTTCCAGTTAATTAAAGGCTTGGGATTGGATCCCCGTGAATTAGAGGAATGGGATCAGAACTTTGCAAATGAAATGGCATTCCATTCCAGAGACTGAATTCACTGGGATCCGATCCATTCCTTTAATTCTCTGGGATTCAATCCAATTCCTTTAATTCACTGGTTCTGATTCCATTCCTTGAACACCGCTCTGCAGTCAGCTAGTGTGACCCCGAGCTTCTGGTAACCTGTGGTTTTTATTCTCCGCCCCATTCCCACTCTGACCTCTTTGTTCGGCCTCCTACCCTGTTCCAATGAAGCTCAGCCCAAGCTCGAGGAGCCGCACCTCAGCTTTAACTTTCCAGCCTTCCGGACTCAACATTGAGTTCAACCTCACCCCCATTTTTTCAGACAGCAGCTGTTGTTGATGATTCTGCTGTTCCCATTTACACCTCCTCTAGACCCATCTTCTGTTTCTTTACTTGTCCCTTTACCATACCCTTTTGCCTCGCACCATCATCCCTTTTGTCTCTTAATCTCTCCTGCCTTCCACCCTATCACAGACCTTCCCAATTGTTCTTTCCTCCCCCTCTCCTCTTTCCTTGCCTCTGCACTTGCTTAAAACTTGTCACATCTCTAACTTTTTCCAGTTCTGACGAAGGGTCACTGGGATACAATGACATTTCTTTAATTCACTGGGCTCTGATCCCAATTCTTTAATTATCTGGGACCGGATCCTAGTGAATTAAAGGAACGGAATTGTAAACAAGCTCATGCAAGAAATGGGGTCAGATTTCTTTCTGATCCCATTTCTTTAATTCTCTGGTTCTGATCCCATTCTTTGAAGACTTCCGTTCAGTCCGCAAGCGTGACCCCCGAGCTTCTGGTCACTTGTCACTTTAATTCTCCGCAACCACTTCCACTCTGACCTCACTGTCCTCCGCCTCTTACACTGTTCCAATGAAGCGCAGATGCCGGTGTTGGACTGGGGTGGACAAAAGTGAGAAGTCGCACAACACCAGGTTTCGTCCAACAGTTTTATTTGAAATCACAAGCTTTTGGAGCGCTGCTCCTTCGTCAGGTGAAGTGAAGGAATACGAATCGGGAAAGCGTTTATAGACAGAGAACAATGCCTTTGCAGCGTACAATGTCAGACGACTACAGTTAATCTTTCTGACTGAGGTGTGATAAAAGGCAGTCAGAAAGATTAACTGTAGTCGTCTGACATGGTACGCTGCACAGGCATTGTTCTCTGTCTATATATGCTTTGCCGATTCGTATTCCTTCACCTCACCTGACGAAGGAGCAGCAACTCCGAAAGCTTGTGATTTCATATAAAACTGTTGGACTATAACTTGTTGTTGTGCGACTTCTCAGTTTTATTCCAATGAAGCTCAACGTAAGCGTGAGGAACAGCACCTCAGCTTTCGATTATGCACTTTACAGCCTTCCGGACTCAACATTGAGTTCAACTATTTCATATCATAATCTCTGCCCCCATTTTATCGGATGGTTGCTGATGATCCAGCAATTTCCATTTACACCTCTTCTTCACTTCTCCCATTACCATCCTCTTTTTGCCTCGCACCATCATCCCTTTTTTCATTTATTCTCTCCTGCCTTCTGCCCTATCACAGACCATCCCTTTTGTTCATTCCTCCCACCACCCCCCACCATTCCCTGCCCCACACTTGCTTAAAACCTGTAACATCTCTAACTTTTTCCAGTTCTGACGAAAGCTCATCGACCTGAAATCTTAACTCTGTTTCTCTCTCCACGGATGCTGCCTGACCTAGTCTTAGAGTCATAGCGTTATACAGCACAGAAAGAGACACTCCGGCACATCGTGTCAGCGCCGGCCATCAAGCCCCGTCTATTCTAATCCCATTTTCCAGCACTTGGACGGAGCCTTGTATGCTATGGCGTTTCAAGTGCTCATCTAAATACTTCTTGAATGTTGTGAGGGTTCCTGCCTCTACCACCCTTTCAGGCAGTGAGTTCCAGTGTTCAACCACCCTCTGGGTGAAAAAGTGTTTCCTCAAATCCCCTCTAAACCTCCTGCCCCTTACCCTGAAACTATGCCCCCTGGTTATTGACCCCTCTACTAAGGGGAAACGTTCCTTTCTAGCTACCCTATCTATGCCCCTCATAATTTTGTACACCTCAATCAGGTCCCCCCTCAGCCTTCTCTGCTCTAAGGAAAACAACCACAGCCTGTCCAGTCTCTCTTCATAGCTGAAGTGCTGCAGCCCAGTTAACATCCTGCTGAATCTCCTCCGCACCCTCTCCAATGCAATCAAATCCTTCCTATAGTGTGGCGACCAGAACTGCACACAGTATTCCACCTGTGACCTAACCAGTGTTTTGTACAGCTCCATCATAACCTCCCTGCTCTTACATTCTATGCCTCAGCTAATGAAGGTAAGTATCACATATGCCTTTTTAACCACCTTAGCTACCTGTCCTGCTGCCTTCAGGGATCTATGTACATGCACACTTAGGTCCCTCTGATCCTCTGTCCTTCCAAGGGTCCTACCATTCATTGTGTATTCCCTTGCCTTGTTAGTCCTCCCAAAATGCATCACCTCACACTTTTCAGGGTTAAATTCCAGTTGCCACTGTTCTGCCCATCTGAGCAATCCGTCTATATCGTACGCTAGCCTGAGGCTTCCCTACTCGCTATTTAACACTCCACCAATTTTCGTGTCATCTGAGAACTTACTGATCATACCTCCTACATTCATATCTAAATCATTAATGTACACTACAAACAGCAAAGGACCCAGCACCGATCCCTGCGGTACACCACTGGACACAGGCTTCCACTTCCAAAAGCAACCTTCGACCATCACCCTCTGCCTCCTGCCACTAAGCCCATTTTGGATCCAATGTGCCAAGTTGCCCTTGATCCCATGGACTCTTACCTTCTCGACCAGTCTCCCATGCGGGAATTTGTCGAAAGCCTTACTGAATTCCATGCAGACCACGTCAACTGGACTACTCTCATCCACACACCTAGTCACCCCCTCGCTAAATTCAATCAAATTGGTCAGACATGATCTCCCCATGACAAAGCCATACAGACAATCCTTGATTAATCCTTGCCTCTCCAAGTGGAGACTAATTCTGTCCCTCAGAATTTTTTTCAATAATTTCCCTACCACTGATGTTAGGCTCACTGGCCTGTAATTCCCTGGTTTATCCCTACTACCCTTCTTGAATAATGGTACTACGTTAGCCGTCGTCCAGTACTCTGGCACCTCCCCTGTTGCCAGAGAGGATGTGAAAATTTGTGTCAGAGCCCATGCAATCTCCTCCCTTGCCTCATAACCAGCCTGGGATACATCTCGTCTGGGTCGGGGGATTTATCCACTTTTAAGCCCGCTAAAACCGCAAGTCCCTCCTCCCTCTCAATATTAATTCATTCAAGTATATCACAATCCCCCTGCCTGATTTCTATGCCGATATCGTCCTTCACCATAGTGAACACAGATGCAAAATATTAATTTTAAACCTCACCCACATCTTCCGGCTCTACACACAGATTGCCACTTTGGTCACTAATGGACCCTACTCTTTCCCTGGTTATCCTCTTACCCTTCATATACTTATAAAACAACTTGGGTTTTACTTTATTTTCCCGGCCAGTGTTTTTTCAATCCCCCTCTTCGCTCTCCTAATTTCTTTTTTAAATAACCCCCTGAACTTTCTCTACTCCTCTAGCGATTCCACTGTTTTTGGTCCTTTGAATCTGGCAAAAGCCTCCCTATTTTCCTAATCCATTCTTGTATATGCCTTGACATCCAGGGTTCCCTGGGCTTGTTGGTCCCACCCTTGACCTTTACGGGAATATGTTGGCGTTGTACTCTCTCTCTGTATATCATTTCTGAAAGTCTCCCACTACTCTGATGTGGATTTTCCTACAATTAGCTGATCCCAGTCCACTTTGCCCTGATCCTGCCTTATCATATTAAAATCGGCCTTCCCCCAAATTTAGAACCTTTATTTCCAGTCCATCTTTGTCCTTTTCCATGATTACCTTAAATCTCACCGAATTATGGTCACCGTCACCAAAATGCTCTGCTACTGACACTTCTACCACATGCCCGGCTACATTCCCTGGAATTAGGTCCAGTACCGCCCCCTCTCTTGTAGGAAGTTCTACAAGCTGGCTCAAAAAGCTTTCCTGGATGCACTTTAAGAATTCCGCACCCTCTAAGCCTTTCACACTCTGACTATCCCAGTTAATATTGGGGAAGTTGAAATCCCCTACTATTATTTCTAAGACGTTCTGATTGTCTGACAGTATATCAAGTTCAGACCCCTGGAACAGACAACACAAATGCAATGAATCTGTGAAACATCTTTTTACTTAAAAATCCACAAGAGTTTACAAGTAATTACCAGAATACAAACTGTACTCAATTCATGCATTGATTATCCAAGGCCAAACATTCAAGGATTGGAGAGAGTCGTTGTTTTCACGTTTGCAGGTTGTTGACTCGTGGTTTTCACAGAATTTTCAAGATCTTATCTTTTGAAGGAAAACTACCAGCACATCATGTCTTAGCCAAGCAGTCTCTTGCCCTCAACGCTTGCCGGTATATGAAAGAAAAAAAGTTTGGTCACTTTTCCATTCAGTCAAGTTTACCATGGAAAATATTACACCCCTTACTGTAAAACCCCCAAACCCTCTCTGTTACACTCTGAAATTCCCCACATTCAAACTGTAACACTGCTATTCCACACATCCATCACTGTAGCACTCTGATATACCTCACACCCTTTACTGTAACACTTGTATATACCCCTTTCACCTCAATGTAACACTGATATTTCACACACCCCTAACTGTACTACTGATTTACCCCATACACCTCACTGTAACACTCTGATAAACTTCACACCCCTCACTGTAACACACTTTAATACCTCACACCTCTCACTAAAGCACTGATATACGTCACACCCTTCACTGAAATACTCTACTTCAGCCCAAATCCCTGACTGTTGTCACTCTGATATAGCCCACACCCCTCACTGTAATACTTATATATGCCAAAATCCTCATTATAACACGTTGATATACCCCACACCCTCACTGTCCATCTGATATAACCCACCCCCTTACCATTACACTGATATATGCCAAATCAATCACTGTAGCAATCTGATATACTTCACAACACTAAGGCTTGGGCTGATAAATGGCAGGTAACATTCGCGCCAAAGAAGTGCCAGGCAATGACTATCTCCAGCAAGCGACAGTCTAAACACCACCCCTTGACATTCAAAGGCATTACCATCGCCGAATCTCCCACTGTCAACATCCTGGGGGTCACCATTAACCACAAACTTAACTGGACTAGACACATAAATACTGTGGCAACAAGAGCAGGTTAGAGGCTAGTTGTTCTGCGGCGAGTGTCACACCTCCTGATTCCCAAAGCCTTTCCACCAACTATCTACAAGTCACAAGTAAGCAGTGTGATGGAATAATCTCCACTTGCCTGGATGAGTGCAGCTCCAACAACACACAAGAGTTTCGACAAAATCAAGGACAAAGCAGCCCGTTTGATTTGCACCACACCCATACCTTAAACATTCACTCCCTCCACCACCGGCGTACCGTGGCTGCAGTGTGTCCCATCTACAAGATGCACTGCAGAAACTCGCCAAGGTTTCTTCAGCAGCAACTCCCAAACCCGCGACCTCTTCCACCTAGAAGGACAAGGGTAGCAGCCGCTGGGAACACCACCAACTACAAGGTTCCCCAGCCAAGTCACACACCATCCTGACTTAGAGGTATATCGACGTTCCTTCATCGTTCCTGTCTCAAAATCCTGGAAATCCTTCCCTAACAGTACTGTGGGAGTACCTTCACCAAACGGACTGCAGTGGTTCAAGAAGACGGCTCACCACCACCTTCTCAAGGGCAATTAGGGATGCGCAATAAATGCTGGCCTTGCCAGCGACGCCCACATCCCATGAACGAATACAAAAGCACTTTGATATACCGCACACCCCTCCTTCAATACTCTGTTATACTCCACAACCCTCACTGTAACACTATCTGTTATACCCCACATACCTCACTGTAACACTCTGATATACCCCGCACCCCTCACATTAACAATCAGATGTACCCCACAACCCTCACTGTATCATTATCTGATATGCCCCACACCCCTCCCTGTAACAATCTTATACCCCACACCCCTCACTGTAACAGTCTGATATACCCCACACGCCTCACTGTAGCAATCTGATATACCCCACACCCTTCACTTTAACAATCAGATATATCCCACACCCCTCATTGTAATAATTTGTTATACCCCACACCCCTCACTTTAACACTCTGATATAACCCTCACCCCTCAATGTTTCCACTTGTGGGGAAGAGCATAATGAGAGAGCATCAATATAAGATAGTGAGCAAGAAAGCCAATACGAAATTGAGGTGAAACGTCTTTACACAAAGACTGATGAGAATGTTGAACTCGCTCCCAAATGCGGAGATGCCGGTGTTGGACTGGGGTGGACAAAAGTGAGAAGTCGCACAAAACCAGGTTATAGTCCAATAGCTTTCACCTGACGAAGGAGCAGCGCCCCGAAAGCTTGTGATTTTAAATAAAGCTGTTGGACTATAACCTAGTAACGATCGCAAAATTCTGCAGATTCTGGAAATCCGAAATAACAACAGAAAACGCTGGAAAAACTCAGCAGGCGAGGCAGCATCCGTGGAGAGAGAAACAGAGTTAACGTTTCAGGTCGAAGACCTTTCGTCAGAACTTGAAATAGCAGGAAATGAAATAGATTTAAGGCAAGGATAAAGCTGGGAAAAGGGGGAGGGGATGAAAGAAAAAAAGGAGAGATTAAGAGACATTAAGAGATATTCAAGGCAAGAGGTGGTGTTAATGTGACAGGTTAAGGCTCAAAGAAGTGTGAAATCCACTGGCAGAATGAAGGACAGCTGCCAGCTTCTAGGAGGAAAAAAAAAGGGGGGGGGCAAATAAAAGGGTGGATGAAAAAATAAAATATAAATGTCATTGGGGCTAAGGTTATGATCTAAAATTGTTGAACTCGATATTTAGTCCAGAGGGCTGTAGCGTGCCTAAACGAAAGACTATAACCTAGTTTAACCTAGTGTTGTGCGACTTCTCACCTTCGCTCCCAGAGGTAGTGCTCAGCAGGTCAGGCAGCATCTGTGGAGAGAGAAGCAGAGTTAACGTTTCAGGTCGATGACCCTTCATCAGAACTGGAAAAAGTTGGAGATTGTACAGGTTTTTAAGCAAGTGAATGGGCAGGGTAAGTGGGGTGGGGAGAAAAGAACAAAAGGCAAGATCTGTGATAGGATGCAAGGCAGGAGAGATTAAGAGATAAAAAGGGATGATGGTGCAAGGAAAAATGAGGAGGGAATGGGACAAGTTAAGAAACAAGTATGTGAAGATGAAAAGAGCAGCAAAAGTAAACGTTGGTCCCTTAGAGGCTGAGACAGGTAAAATTATTATGGGGAATAACGAAATGGCAGAAACATTAAATATTTATTTTGTATCTGTCTTCACATTAGAAGGCACTAAAATCATACCAAAACTGGTGGGGAACCAAGAGTCTAATGAGGGTGAGGAACTTAACTTAATTAATATAAGTAGAGAAAAGGTACTTGAGCAAATAATCGGACCAAAAGCTGACAAATCCCCTGGACCTGATGGCCTGCAGCCTAGAGTTTTAAAATAGGTGGCTGAAGAGATAGTGGATGCATTGGTTTTGATCTTCCAAAAATCTCTCGATTCTGGAGAGCTCCCAGCGGATTGGAAGGTCGCAAATGTAACACCGCTATTCAAGAAAGGAGGGGGGAACAGGGAATTACAGGCAAGTTTGCCTGACATCAGTCATCGGGAAAATGCGGGAATCCATTGTTAAGTAAGTGGTATCAATTCCCTTAGAAAATCATACCGTGATTAGGCAGAGTGAACATGCCTAACATGCCCGCACCTCTCGCTCTAACTCTCTGATATAACCCCCATCCCTCACTGTAACACTCTGATGCATTCCACACTCTGGACTGTTACTACCAAAAAACACTCACTGTAATACTGATATAATTCACACCGCTCACTGGAGCACACTCTGATATTCTCCACAACCCTCACTGTAACACTCTGATATACCCCAACCCCTCACATGAACACTCTGATATACCCACACCACTCGCTGTCACACCTTGATATACCCCACGCACCTCAATTTAACACTGATATACCCCTAATCCCTCACTGTAACACTCTGATATACGCAACACCCCTCACTTTAACCCACTGACATTCACCACATCGCTCACTCTAACTCTCTTATATACCCCGCACCCCTCACTGTAACAATCTGATATACCCAACTCCCCTCACTGTAAAACTCTGATATTACCCACATCCCTCACTGTAACACTGTGATATATACCTCACTCTGGTTGTTACTCCCTACACCACTCACTTTATCACTGATGTACCTCGCACAACTCACTGTAAGGCTCTCTGATATACCTCACACCCCTCACTTTAAGACTCTGATACATGTGACACTCTGGACTGTTACTCTGCACAATACTCACTAAAATATTGATGTACCACGAACCACTGACTATTGCCACTGCGAGTTTAATCCCATGGGCTTCAATTTTGGTGAGATGTGGTACTTTAAAAAGCACCTTTTGAAAGGATAGCGAAATTGAGAAAGTGTGAGTAGTATCAATTCTAAAACCATAGAATTGGTGAGCCAAGTTGTGTTGTGAATTTGCATGACGCCCCGCTCTGATCACAGGCCTCGTCTGGTTTCAATCAATGAATTACAAAATCATTTATTTCATTCTTATTTTATTATTTATATTTATTTGTTCTCATGGTTTTGGGTGACGCAGTCAAGTCCAATATTATTTGCCGATACCCATGAGGAAATGGTGGTTCTTCATCTTGTACCGCTGCAGTCCGTTTGGTGATGGTGCTCCCACAATACTGTTCCAGAAGGAATTTCAGTCTTTTGAATCAGTGACGATGAAGGAAAGGCGATATATTTGAAAATGAGAAGTCGCACAACACCAGGTTATAGTCCAATAGTTTTATTTGAAATTACGAGCTTTCGGAGCGCTGCTCCTTCGTCAGGTGCAGTGAGGGAATACAAATCAGTTGACCACGAAACTACCGGATTGTCATAAAACACATTTGGTTCACGAATCTCCTGTAGAAAAGGAAATCTGCCGTCCTTACCGATTCTGGACGTTTTGTGTCTCCAGACCCACAGCAATGTGGTTGACTCTGAACTGCTCTCTGAAATGACCCAGCAAGCCAATCAGTGTATGAGGCGGTTCACTGCCACCTTCTGCAGGGCAAACAGGGATGGACAATAAATGCTGGCCTTGCCAGTGACACCCACATGCCATGACTGAATTAAAAAATGATTTATGCATGGTTATAATGTTTTATCAATAGTCATATTGCTTTAAAATGGGTTATAATGTTTTATTATAGTCGTAATGGTTTATAAAGGGTTATAACATCTTAGTAATTCTTAAAATGATTGATAAATGGTTATGAAGATTTGAAAAGTATTATAATGTTTTATAAAGTCCTGGTGTTGGGCCTCCTCCTCCCCGGGCCGGGCTGCTCCCCCTCGCCGCACGCCCGCTCCCAGGGTAACCGAGCCTCCCGCTGCTGCTGCCCTCCGGATGGTCGCCTCTCGCCGGCACTCCCCGACTTCGCTTATGGGAAAGGGAGAAACTCAATGGCCGCAACCGGCTCGCGGGAAAAGCCGCCATCTCGCTCTCTCTCTCTGTCTCTCTCTTTCTCTCTGTCTGTCTGTGTTTGTCTCTTTCTGTCTCTCTCTGTGCGTGTCTCTCTCTGTCTCTGTCTCTCTATCTCTCTGTCTCTCTCTCTCTCTCTCTGTCTCTCCCTCTCTCTCCCTCTCTGTCTGTCACTCTCTCTCTGTCGCTCTCTCTCTCTGTCTCTCTCTCTGCCTGCCCCCTCTCTCTGTCTGTCTCTCTCTCTCTGTCTGTCTGTCTCTCTCACTGTCTGTCTGTCTCTCTGTCTCTATATCTCTCTCTCTCAGACTGTTTCTCTCTCTGTCTGTCTCTCTCTGTGTCTGTCTCTCGCTCTCCAAAACTCTCTCTCTGTCTGTCTCTCTCTGTCTGTCTGTCTCTCGCTCTCTGTCTGTCACTCTCTCTCTCTCGGTCTGTCTCTCTCTCTGTGTCTCTCTCTCTCAGTCTCTCTCTCTCTCTATGTCTGTCTATCGCTCTCTCACTATGTCTGTTCCATTGGCTCTCTGTCTCACTCGCTTTCCCTGGCTCATTCTCTGTCTCTGTCTCTCTCTCTCTCTGTCTCTCTCTCTCTGTTTCTCTCTCTCTCTCTCTGTCTCTCTCTCTCGCTCTCTCACTCACTCTCTCTCAGTCTCTCTCTCTCACTGTCTCTCTCACTCTGTCTGTCGCTCTGTCTCTCTCTGTTTCTCGCTCTCTGTCCCTGTCTCTGTCTCTGTCTCAGTCTCTCTCTCTATGTCTGTCTCTGTCTCTCTATGACTGTCTATGTCTGTCACTATATCTGTCTCACTGTCTCTCTGTCTCACTCACTGTCTCTGTCTCACTCTCTGCCTCTGTCTTACTCTGTCTCTGTCTCTCTGTCTCTGTCTCTCTCTCTCTGTCCGTCTCTCTGTCTCTCTGTCTCTCTCTCACTCTGTCTCTCTCTCTGTCTATGTCTCTCTCTGTCTCTGTCTCTCTCTGTCTCTCTCTCTCTCTGTCTCTCGATCTCTGTCTGTCGCTATCCCTGTCACTCTCTCTCTCTCTGTGTCTCTCTGTCTCTCTCTCTGTGTCTCTCTGTCTCTCTCACTCTGTCTCTCTCTCTCTCTGTCTCTCTGTCACTCTCTCTCTCTGTGTCTCTCTGTCTCTCTCTCTCTCTGTCTGTCTCTTTTTCTCTCTCTCTATGTCTGACTGTCTCTCTGTCTGTCTCTCTCTCTCTCTGTTTGTCCCTCTGTCTGTCTCTCTCTCTCTGTCTCTCTCTCTGTCTCTCTCTCTCTCTTTTTGTCTGTCTGTCTCTCTCGCTCTCTCTCTCTCTGTCCATCTGTCTATCTCTCTGCCTCTCTGTCTCTCTCTCTGTCTGTCTCTCTCTGTCTCTCTCTCTCTCTGTCTCTCTCTCTCTCTGTCACTCTGTCTATCTCTCTGCCTCTCTTTCTGTCTGTCTTTCTGTCTCTCTCTCTCTCTCTGTCTCTCTCTCTGTCTCTCTCTCTGTCTCTCTCTCTGTCTCTCTCTCTCTGTCTCTCTCTCTCTGTCTCTCTCTCTCTGTCTCTCTCTCTCTCTGTCTCTCATCTCTGTCTGTCTTTCTGTCTGTCTTTCTGTCTGTCTGTCTCTCTGTCTGTCTGTCTCTCTCTCTGTCTGTCTCTCTGCCTCGCTCTCTGTCACTCTGTCTATCTTTATGCCTCTCTGTCTCTCTCTCTCTGTCTGTCTCTCTCTGTCTCTCTCTCGCTCTGTCTCTCTCTCTCTGTCACTCTGTCTATCTCTCTGCCACTCTTTCTGTCTGTCTTTCTGTCTCTGTCTCTCTCTCTCTGTCTCTCTCTCTCTGTCTCTCTCTCTGTCTCTCTCTCTCTGTCTCTCTCTCTCTCTGTCTCTCTCTCTCTGTCTCTCTCTCTCTGTCTCTCTCTCTCTGTCTCTCTCTCTGCCTCTCTCTCTCTCTGTCTCTCATCTCTGTCTGTCTTTCTGTCTGTCTTTCTTTCTGTCTGTCTCGCTGTCTGTCTGTCTCTCTCTCTGTCTGTCTCTCTGCCTCTCTCTCTGTCACTCTGTCTATCTCTATGCCTCTCTCTCTCTCTCTGTCGCACATCTTTCTCCCTATTAATCTGGTGTCGGGCCTCCTCCTCGCCGCCCGTCCGCTCTCAGGGTAATCGGGCCTCCCGCTGCTGCTGCCATCCGGACGCTCGCCACCCCACGACCTCGCTTCTGGGAATTGGGAATCCTCAATGGCGGCAACCGACCCGCTAGGAAATTCCGAGAGAGAGAGAGAGAGAACCGCCATCTTTGTGCGGGGCGCCAGCGCCACCATATTTGTGATAGGCAGAGGGGCGTGGTCCCGCTGCTTTGTTAATTGAGCGGCGACGCCAACTTTGTGCCGGGCGCCAGTCTCGCCATCTTTGTGCTGGGCGGGAGTTGCGCTGCTTCTGCCGGCGCGTTAGGGGCGGCCATCTTTGTCGAGGTCACGGTTGCCTTTCCAGAGCGGCGTGACAGATGGCCACGCCCCTCACAGGGAGCCCAGTGCAGACAGTGTGTGAGTGAGCGTGTTAATGTCCCCAGATCACTTGTGTCTCTCTCAAAATATCAGGCCCAGGGAGCTCTGAAAATGCAAAGTCTCCGCAACACATCAGCGTTTAATGAATTTTATAATCAGATTAAAGGGATATTTCCCCACATTCTTCAACTGCTCTCTGAACATAGTCTGGGTCACCGCATAAATCCCAGTGTTTGTGCAGCAACTCAGCAGCTGCAGCATCATTCCTATTTCCCTTACATGAAGGGGTATAAATACAGACTGAGACCAGTAACCAATCCGGAAACATATATAATAAATCGTAAACACAGTCCATAACAGGATGAAATTGCCCGAGATAACAAGCAGTAAAATGATGGATTTCCTGCGGCTCTCCATCTCTGGGTCTCTGGGACTCTCCCCACTGCTGGGACCCCGGAGTCTCCTGCGGGCTCTGCGGGACACTAAAATGTGTCTCACGGTGACAGAATTGAGCAGCAGAATCACAACAAATGGGACCGCCGGGTTGAGAATATAATGAAGGAGCTCGATTGCTCCCCAGACCCATGAATATTGAACAGCCTGTGATACCCCACAAAACCAGGGATTGTTAGCAAGCGAATACCGATCTGTGAACATAAAATACCAGGTGATGTTCTTTAAACTGCTCAGCACAGTCACTGTTCCCAGAACCACAGCCGCCGTTTTCTCGGTGCAATATTTAGTTTTCAGATTCTGGCAACAAATAGCCACAAATCGATCAAAGGTGAAAGTGACGGTGAACCAGACAGAACAGTCTGTGGCTGCATAAAGCAGGACGGCGTGGACATTACACACGGGGATGTACCACACGAAAACAAACTGTCCCCAATAAGCAATCGGAATCTGCCTCAATATCAGGTCGAGGATAACGACCAGTAGATCCGCCGCTGCCATGGACACCAGGTAGCGAGTGACACATTTGGAGAGACCGCACTTTCCCCGAGACAGGATCACAATCGTCACTATGTTAACTGGGAGGAAGACAATTAAACAGGGACATTTTACATCAGGCTGGGAGCAAGAGCAGCAGTTTGATAGAATTCTTGGAGAAATCTGCAAATCATTAGCGACATTCAATGATATAATCGAATTCTATTACCTGCGGAGCTGAATACAGGGTTTATTGTAAGAATAATCCATAATACATTGTGGAACTTATAAATGAAATGGGAATAAATAAAACAGAAACGTACTGGCTGTTTGATCAATGAAAGATTAAATGATAGATCTACCTTCAGTCAACAGACAAAAGCACCGCCCGAGGTACCAGGGACGCAAAGGACCAGAACCTCTCAGGAAGCCTTCATGTCCCGGGATCAGTCAGCATTTGGAGCGGTGCAATCCGCTTCAGTGCCCCTTAGGGAGGGGGAAATCCCGCTTGGATTCCTGCTCCTGGTAAGAATATCCATTATATCTAGGACTGAAAATAAATGTAAATGCAAAATCCAGAAACTGCAACCTTGGCGTGCAATAATTACAGGCAATTTTATTTAAAATGTTCGGATGTTTATTAAAATGCTAAGATAATAAATACAAGTGCACTGCAATTATAAAGATAACTGGGCTGTTTGGGGTGTTTTGAAGATTGAGCTTTGTACAGTTTTGTTGAAATACACAAATTGTTGCTCATTGAAAGGAAGGTTTTCCAAATAACATTGAAAGAATGAACACTGAATTAAAATAAAGAGTTATCATTGACCAGGTAATATCCCACTAAATGCATTTAGTAGCATCATAATCACGCGACTTATCCCACAGGCAAAGTGCTGCCGATTGATTTTGTAAAGCATCTGAACACAAATGGAAGTGGTTTATCCTTGCAGTTTTCACCTGTTGATTTACAACTTGTACAGAGAATATTAGTCAAGAAAATATGAAAGGATTTTCTTATTCTCAGATTTTCAGTTACAATCAGCTGGGGTTATCTATCCTGAAGTTCAGCAGGAGGCGATAGAGAATCACTCTGGGTCTCACTGAGAGATCCACTGAACTGTGACAGACGGGCATGGCATCCAATTGTAAATTCAAAACAAAGATTGGAAATAAACTCATTGAAATCTGCCTGAATGAACATTTTTTGAGAATGTAAATTATCCTTGTAATCCTATTTTAACCATCAGAAGCAGTGCCACTAATGCAGAGCTGGAGATGGTGGGAAAGGAGACACTGACTGGAACTGAATGAATCGCGGATATTTCAGACATTTAATGCTGTGAACGTGATCTGCCAGGATTTGTTCCTGTGACTCTCTGTCAGTAACCATACCGAGCATTAGGTGACTACAAAAGTGAAATACTGCAGATTCTGGAAATCTGAAATAAAAATAGAAAATGTTGGAAATACTCAGCAGGTCAGGCAGCATCTGTGGAGCGAGAAACAGAGTTGACGTTTCAGGGCGATGACATTTCGCCATTAGGTGAACAATCTCCTCAATCAAGACAACATTCTTCTGATCTGTTAGAACTGTTCAGTGTAGATAGCAGAACGAAATTCGTTCAAAAAATAGTCTCCTCCAATATCTTTTCTTGAGTTGAATATTGAACATTGGATTCTTGGTAACACTGTATCACCTTCAGAATCAGTAGCCTACAGCAGCGCGGATGAGATTCGGAATGACAAGGAACATTAATACAGTTAAACATGATTTATAGAATTCATAGCTGAATACAGCGACTTACCAGGGACACCAACAGCAGCGAGAATGTTTCAGTATTTTTGAACAACAACCCATGCCTTAACAAAGATGCAACAAATTGAAACACAAAATACCGTTAATGATTGAGTAACCCACGGTAAATAGTCAGAATAATATTACAGTTTAACATGGATTATAGAATTAATAACTGGACATAAATACTTACTAGGAACACCAACAGCAGCGAGGAGCGGGTAGTAAATCTCTTCTATTGCCCAACATATTTCTAGCCTCCGAAGCTCCTCAAGCAAAAACATATAGAGGATTGAAGCCATGCCTTCCCATCTGTGACTAGCTGGTGGTCTCTGTGCTGGAGGCAGCGCGCTGACTGTGTGAGGTCACAGTGAAGGGAGCTCCTTATTTAGAGCAGCGGGAAATCCCCGAGTGACATCATTATGACTCACTGTAACTGACATTAATTACAGTCATTGAACAAACAGACTCATTGAACCATTGTCACCACAACACATCACTGCAACACAATCTGAAGTACCTGAGTTTAATCTGCTCTGAAAATAATTTTATACTCAGAGAATTCATTCCATTCGGGCTCAGTTTGAGTATACAGTGAGTAACTGTGCCACACGGAGCAGGAGAGGCCCAGGCTCCATCCCCGGTCAGGGCTGAGTTAATCTGATCACACCCGGTGTGTTACTGAGCCTCACAAACACACACAGAGCAGGAGAGGCCCAGGCACAATCCCCGGTCAGGGCTGAGTTAATCTGATCATTCCCGGTGTGGTACTGAGCCTCACACACACACACAGAGCAGGGGAGGCCCAGGCTCCATCCCCGGCCTGTGCTGAATTAGTATGATGTCACACCAGGTGTGTTACTGAGCCTCACACACACACACAGAGCAGGAAACGCCGAGGTTCAATCCCCGGGCTGTGCTGAGTTAACCTGATCTCACACCCGGTGTGTTACTGAGTCATCCACACACACACAGAGCCGGAATTTCCAAAGCGAGATTTTGACAGCGAAATCTTCTAGAACTTTTATCCTGCTGTTAGAAACTAGGGTTGCCTAAAAATATTTATGGTTATGCGAATGAAACTGTGACGTGTATAATACTGTGCTTAACTGAGTGAATGTATTGCTCGAGACAAGTAAGGGGTTAATGTATAAGTTGTGTCTTACTGGAACTGCGTAAGTTTCGGTTTCTGAGGAAAATTGTATTAGAGTTTGAGACAGAGTCTTTAGTTAGTTAGATTAGAGCATGCATAACATCACACATAGGGGCCCACAGCATGACATTGCCTTCCAGGCTTAGCTATCTATTGTTTACTAGTTAGGATTTTGAAAGTGCACCCCACTCCCACTCCACCCCTCCCACCGCACCCCCACTCCACTGCTCCCCACCCATACCCACACTCGGCGGCCCCACACAATGCACCGCTAAACCCAATCCACGGCAGCACAGCCCCCAACCCACCACACGCCACCCCACCCCTGCCAATCCCTGATCTTCCGGTTCTGTCCACTTATTTATTTCTATCTTGCTCCGCATTCTCATCTTTCAGCTTCAGCGGGAGTCTCTTTCACGGAAGGTGGTATTTCAGCATGTCTCGTACCTGGGAACAGACGAGAATCACCCAGTGAGGAGTCAGGTACACTACAGAGAGATCACAGTTACACCACACCATAGCAGGGGTCTAAGGAACCATTTCCCAGCCCCTAACACAAAGGGAATCGCCTCCCATTAACATGGTTTTGGTCTCCTTACCTAATGAAAGACATTATTGCCTTTAGAGGGCGTGTAACGAAGGTTCACTTGATTGGTTTCTGGGATCGGGGGATTGTTTTATGAGGATAGATTGAGCACACTAGGCCTATATTCTTTCGAGATTAGAAGAATGAGAGGCGATCTTATTGAAACATAAAACATTCTTATAGTTCCAGTGACATCATTCCCTGTGGAAGATCAGAGTGATTAACTTTAAATCCGCTGCAGTAACCGTGCAGATATAAAGGCTCAAATCCAGGAAAATCAAATGACGGAGGTCAGAGCATGTGTGGGCTGGGAGTGGGGGGAGTGGTAGGGGCTGTGTGGGAAGAGAGTGGGAGGGGCTGGATGGGGGAGAGTGGGAGGGGCTAGGTTCGGGAAGAGTGGGAGGGGCTGGGTGGGGGGAGAGTGGGAGGGACTGGGTGCGGGGAGAGTGGGAGGGCCTGGGTTCGGGCAGAGTGGGAGGGGTGGGTGGGGGAAGAGTGGGAGGAGCTGGGTTGGGGAAGAGTGGGAGCGGTTGGGAGGGGTGGCAGGTGCTGGGTGGGGCGTGATTGGGAGGGACTGGCTGCGGGGAGAGTGGGAGGGGCTGGGTGGGGGGAGACTGGGAGGGACTGGGTGCGGGGGAGAGTGGAAGGGGCTGGTTGCGAGGAGAGTGGGTGGGACTGGGTGTGGTGAGAGTAGGATGGGCTGGGTGCGGGGAGAATGGGAGGGGCTGGGTGGAGGGAGAGTGGGAGGGAGCGGGTGGGGGGAGAGTGGGAGGAGCTGGGTGGAGGCAGAGTGGGAGGGGCTGGGTGGAGGGAGAGTGGGTGAGACTGGGTGTGGGGAGAGTGAGAGGGGCTGGGTGCGGGGAGAATGGGAGGGGCTGGGTGGAGGGAGAGTGGGAGGGACTGGGAGGGGGGAGAGTGGGAGGGGCTGTGTGGGGGGAGAGTGGGAGGGACTGGGTGGGGGAGAGTGGGAGGTGCTGGGTGTGGAGAGTGTGGGAGGGTCTGGGTGGGGGTAGAGTGGAAGGGGCTGTGTTGGGGAGAGTGGGAGGGGCTGGGTGGGGCAAGAGTGGGAGGGTCTGGGTGGGGGAAGAGTGGAAGGGGCTGTGTTGGGGGAGAGTGGGAGGGGCTGGGTGGGGCAAGAGTGCGAGGGTCTGGGTGGGGGTAGAGTGGAAGGGGCTGTGTTGGGGAGAGTGGGAGGGGCTGGGTGGGGCAAGAGTGGGAGGGTCTGGGTGGGGGAAGAGTGGAAGGGGCTGTGTTGGGGGAGAGTGGGAGGGGCTGGGTGGGGCAAGAGTGCGAGGGTCTGGGTGGGGGAAGAGTGGAAGGGGCTGGGTGGGGGGAGAGTGGGAGGGGCCGGGTGGGGGAAGAGTGGGAGTGACTGGGTGCGGGGATTGTGGGAGGGGCTGGGTTCGGGGATTGTGGGAGGGGCTGGGTGTGGGGAGAGTAGGAGGGGCTGGGTGGGTGAAGAAATGTATGGAGTCTGACCCCAGTGAATTAAAGGAATTGGATCGAATCACAGTAAATGAAGGTAAGTGAATCGAGCTCAGTTAGTTAAAGCAATGGGATCGGGTCCCAGAGAATTAAAGATATGATGGGATTCAAGAGAATTAAAGGATTGTGGTCCAATTTCATTGAATTAAAGGAATGGGGTCCTATTTTAGTGCATTAAAGGAATGGGATCAGATCCCAGAGGATTCAAGGAGTGTGATCGGATCCCAGTGAATTAAAGGAATGGGATCGGATCCCAGTGCATTAAAGAAAGGGGGTCGGATCCCAGAGGATTAAATAAATGGGATCAGTCCCAGCGGATTAAGGAATGGGGTCGGATCTCAGTGAATTAAAGGAATGAGATCAAATCCCAGAGGATTAAAGGAATGGGGTCGGATTCCAGTGGTGTAAAGGAATCGGATCAGATCCCAGAGGACGAAAGGAATGTGATCAGATCCCAGAGGATTAAAGGAATGGTGTCGGATTCCAGTGGATTAAAGGAGTGGGATCAGATCCCAGAGGATTAAAGGAATGGGAGCGGATCCCAGTGGATTAAAGGAATGCGATGTGATCCCAGTAGATTAAAGGAATGTGATTGGATCCCAGTGAAGTCAAAGAATGGGATCGGATCCCAGTGAATTAATGGAATGGTGGAATCCCAGTGAATTAAAGGAAAGTGATATTATCCCAGCGGATTAAAGGAATGGGGTCAGGTCCCAGTGAATTAAAGGAATGGCATCAGATCCCAGAGGATGAAAGGAATGGGGTTGGATTCCAGTGGATTAAAGGAATGGGATCAGATCAAAGAGGATGAAAGGAATAAGATCAGATCCCAGAGGATTAAAGGAATGGGGTCGGATCCCAGTGGATTAAACAAATGGAATCAGATCCCAGGAATGGGGTCGGATCCCAGAGGTTTAATTGAATGTGGTCGGATCCCAGAGGATTAAAAGAATGGGGTCGGATCCCAGAGGATTATAAGAATGGGGTCGGATCCCAGAG
Source organism: Squalus acanthias (assembly GCA_030390025.1). NCBI lineage: Eukaryota > Metazoa > Chordata > Chondrichthyes > Squaliformes > Squalidae > Squalus > Squalus acanthias. The sequence continues at coordinate 851,015 of JASTWF010000079.1, forward strand.
GATTAAGAGAATGGGGTCGGATCCCAGTGGATTAAAGGAATTGGATAATTTCCCATTGAATTAAAGGAATGGGGTCTGATCCCAGTGAATTAAAGGAATGGGGTTGGATCCCAGAGTATTAAAGGAATGGGAATGAATCGCAGTGGATTAAAGGAATGGAATCGGATCCCAGTGAATTAAGGAATGGTGTCTGATCCCAGTGGATTAAAGGAATGGGATCACCTCCAGTTAATTAAAGGAATGGGATTGGATCCCCGTGAATAAGTGGAATGGGATCAGAACTTTGCAAATGAAATGGCATTCCATTCCAGAGAATGAATTCACTGGGATGCGATCCCATTCCTTTAATTCTCTGGGATTCAATCCAATTCCTTTAATTCACTAGCTCTGATTCCATTCCTTGAACAACGCTCTTCTTTGAAGACTTCCGTTCAGTCAGCAAGTGTGACCCCGAGCTTCGGGTCGCTTGTCACTTTAATTCTCCGCAACACTTCCACTCTGACCTCACTGTCGTCCCCATCTTACACTGTTCCAATGAAGCGGAGATGCAAAATATTCATTTAAAACCCCACCTACATCTTCTGGCTCTACACACAGATTGCCACTTTGGTCACTAATGGGCCCTACTCTTTCCCTGGTTATCCTCTTGCCCTTAATATACTAATAAAACACCTTGGGAGTTTCCTTTATTTTGCCCACCAGTGTTATTTCATGCCCCCTCTTCGCTCTCCTAATTTCTTTTTTAGGTACCCCCCTGCACTTTCTATACTCCTCTAGGGCTTCCAATGTTTTTACTCCTTTGTATCTGCCAAAAGTCTACCTTTTTTTCCTAATCCATTCTCGTATATCCCTTGACATCCAGGGTTCCCTGGGTTTGTTGGTCCCACCCTTGACCTTAACGGGAGCATATTGCCGGTGTACTCTCTCTATTTCCTTTCTGAAAGACTCCCACTGCTCTGATGTGGATTTTCCTACAAGTAGCTGATCCCAGTCCATTTTGGCCAGATCCTGCCTTATTATATTAAAATCGGACTAACCTCATATTTAGAACCTTTATTTCCGATCCATCTTTGTCCTTTTCCATGACTACCTTAACTCTAACCGAATTATGGTCACTGTCACCAAAATGCTCTCCTACTAACACTTCTACCACTTGCCCGGCTACATTCCCTAGAATTAGGTCCAGTACTCTTGTAGGACTTTCTACATGCTGGCTCAAAAAACTCTCCTGGATGCACTTTAAGAATTCCGCACCCTCTAAGTCTTTCACTCTCTGACTATCTCAGTTAATATTGGGGAAGTTGAAATCCCCTAATATTATTACCCTATCATTTCTACACTTCTCTGAGCTTTGCCTACATATCTGTTCCTCTATCTCCCCCTGACTGTTTGGGGGCCTGTAGTACATTCCCAGCAAAGTGCTTGCCCCCTTTTTGTTTTTAGGTTCTTAACATATGGCGTCATTAGAGGAACCTGCTAAGATATCATCCCTCCTTACAGCAGTAATTGACTCGTTGATTAATATTGTGACACCCCCTCCTCTTATACACCCACCTCTGTCTCGCTTGAAGATTCTATGCCCCGGAATATTGAGCTGCCAGTCCTGCCCCTCCCTCAACCATGTCTCTGTGATAGCAACAATATCTTACTCCCATGTATTCATCAACAGCTTCAATTCATCTGCCTTACTCGCAAGTCTCACTGCATTAAAATAAATGCCAAGCAGCCTTGCCATACTCCCTTGTGCCGTTTCATATTCGGTCTGCCTTCCTGGCTGACTTGATTTTTCCTCTATATTTGGCTGTGCATCACCCCCTACTATAGCCCCACTCCGTATCCCATCCCCCTGCCAAGCTGGTTTAACCCCCCCACACCCCCCCACAACAGTACTAGCAAACCTTCCCGCAAGGATGTTGGTCCCGTTCCGGTTCAGGGGCAACCCGTCCAACTTGTACAGGTCCCACCTTCCCCAGAAGCAGACCCAGTGATCCAGGAAACTAAAGCCGTCCCTCCTGCATCAACTGGACTGGAGATGGTTGGAGACCAGGCTCCGAGACCCGGTCTTCAGATGCTGTCTGCAGAGTAGGAGTGGAAACGCAATCGCCTTGTAATGCTTGGCCTTATCAGGGCCAGAGTGATCTCCTGGACTAGTTTCGATCGCCGAAGGAGGGGCTGGGAGAGGAATCTCCATGAATTATCTTTCTACCCAACTCGGCCTGGGGTTTGTAAACCTGCTTCTGTCGCTGCTCCCAGGAGATGACGTGGTCTGTGGTGGAGAGTCTTTACATTGTGACGAACGAGACATTGCAGTTTGTGTGGAGACTGGCTGGATGGACCATTGGGCCTTCTCCCGTCCGTCAATGTCCGTATGTTTTCAGAGTCAAAGAAACAAAGAAAAGAAAGACTTTGAATTCTACAGCACCTTTCACAACCTCAGGGCGTCCCCAAGGGCTTTACAGCCAAATAAGTACTTTTGAAGTGTAGTCACGGTTGTAATGTAGGAAATGCGGCAGCCAATTTGTGCACAGCAAGCTCCCACAAACAGCAATGTGATAATGACCAGACCATCTGTTTTGTTTCAATGATGTATATTAAAGGATAAATATTGGCCAGGACACTGGGGATAACTTCCCACCTGCTCTTCTTCGAAATAGTGCCACGTGATCTTTAACGTGCACCCGAGAGAGCAGACAGGGGGCCTCGGTTTAACGTTTCATCCGAAAGACGGCACCTGCGACAGTGCAGCGCTCCCTCAGTACTGGCACCTGAGTGTCAGCCTCGATCTTTGTACTCAATTCACTGGAGTGGAATTTGAACCCACACAGAGGCGAGAGAGTGCTACCCACTGCAACCCGGCCGACATGATAGTTCAACGACTTAAATGGGAAAAGTTTAAGATGTGGAAATAAAATGTGAAAGGAAAAGTAACTGTTTTCAGATTTGTGCACAGATCGTAGCAAGGAAGAGATCTGGGAAGGGATGAGTTCTCCGAATGGGGTTCTCCCTGGGCTCAACTACAGAGTGGGTGAACTCTCTGAGCCACACACCAGGCAGGACCCAGAGACAATCCCCAGTCCGCACATACAAACAAACAAGTGAAGCCTAACAGGCCCATCAATCTCGCCCCATCCAGTAGACAGTATGCGCTCCCAGCTCCAAGTAACGCTGGCGCTTGGAACAGACAAAGAAACGTAGCCAATTCTGGGAGAAACTCTTGGCAGTTCCTCTCCCGCTCCTAGAGGCTTCAGGAGAGACACATCAGCATCTACACTAACCACTGTAACTGATAATTGTTCTCTCAGGAACAGGTCAAGTTCCCTTCTAAATGACTATAGCGGAACCCCCCCCGGCACCACCCATCACCCCCAACACACTCAGCACACCGAACGTGATGTGCCTTTGTTCCAGAGGCTGAGGACTCTGAGAAGACATACCGCCTGGTATCTACAGGCACCGTCTCCAGTCCTACCAGTTGGGTAAGTCCTTCACCCTTTAAAGAGATTCCAAAAGCCCGAGACAGCAATATGTCTGATAATTCATGTCAATTTAGTATTGACCGAACGTTAACCCGAAACCCCCACAGAGAGCAGCGCACATCAGCATTCTGTCTCATCGCACACGTGTGTAGATTGAACGAGGAACCATGAACATGCGTTCTCCAAGCCTGGTCACCCCACCGGGTCTTGAAGGCAGCAAACGGTATCTTTCTATCTATAGTAAAAGCACCGTATCTTTCTGAAAGCATTTTCTTTACGGTCTGCTTCCTGCTGGCTGCAGCACTCTCCAATGTTTTGTGACCACACAGTTGTTGGAACCGATTGACAACCAGAGACGAGAGGCCCCATTCCTTTTCACACCACACTGTTTATTACTATCATTGCTTCCTCCGAGACATGGTGAAAAGCTAGAAACAATGGAGATCCAAAGAGACTTGGGGATCCTTGTACAGAGATCATTCAAATGTCGTGAACAGGTACAGAAAATAATCAAAATGTCTAATGGAATGCTGGGCTTTATATCCAGAGGACTAGAATACAAGGGGATAGAAGTTCTGCAGCAGCGACACAAAGCCCTGGTTAAACCACACCTGGAGCACTGTGAGCAGTTCTAGGCACCGCGACCTCAGGAAGGAGATATTGGCCTTGGAGGGAGTGCAGCGTAGGTTTACCTGAATGATACCTGTACACGAAGGGATAATTTATGAGGAGCGATTACACCAACTCGGATTGTATTCCCTAGATTAAAGAAGGTTAAGGGGTGATTTGAGCGAAGTTTTCAAGATAGTAAGGGGAACAGATACGGCAGATAGAGAGAAACTATTTCCACTGGTTGGGGATTCCAGAACTTGGGGACATAGTCTAAAAATTGGACCGAGGCCTTTCAGGAGTGAAGTTACAGAGCAACATAGAAACATAGAAGATAGGAGCAGGAGTAGGCCATTCGGCCCCTCGAACTTGCTCCGCCATTTAATGAGATCATGGCTGATCATCCAAATTCAGTAAACTGTCCCTGCCTTCTCCCCATATCCCTTGATTCCTTTTGCCTTAAGAAATATATCTAACGTCTTCTTGAAAATATTTAATGAATTGGGCTCAACTGCCTTGTGTAGTAGAGAATTCAACAGTTTACCACTCGCTGGGTGAAGAAATTCCTCCTCATCTCAGTCCTAAATGGCTTACCCCTTATCCTTAGACAGTGACCTCTGGTTCTGGACTACCCCGCCATCGGGAACATCCTTCCTCCATCTAGTCTGTCTAGTCCTGTTAGAATTCTATACGTTTCAATGAGATCCCCTCTCATTCTTCTAAACTCTAGCGAATATAAGCCTAATCGACCCAATCTCTCCTCATATGTCATTCCTGCCATCCCAGGTATCAGTCTGGTGAATCTTCGCTGCAGTCTCTCCATGGCAAGAACATCCTTCCTCAGATAAGGCGACCAAAACTGCATACAATACTCAAGTTGTGGTCTCACCAGGGCCCTGTACAACTGCAGCAAGACATCCTTGCTCCTTTTCTCGAATCCTCTCACTATGAAGGCCAACATACCATTTGCCTTCTTAACCGCCTGCTGCACCTGCATGCTTTCCTTCAGCGACTGGTGCACAAGGACACCCAGGTTTCGTTGCACTTCCCCCTTTCCCAATCTATTGCCGTTCAACTAATAATCTGTCTTCCTGTATTTGCCAACGAAGTGGATAACCTCGCATTAATCCACATTATACTGCAATTGCCATGCTTCTGCCCAATCACCCAACCTGTCCAAATCACACTGGAGTTTCTCTGCATCCTTCTCACAGTACACACGCCCACCCAGCTTTGTGTCATCTGCAAACTTGGAGATATTACATCTAGTTACCTCGTCTCGATCATTTATATATATTGTGAATAGCTGGGATCCTAGCACTGATCCCTGCGGTACCCCACCAGTCACTGCCTGCCACTCAGAAAAAGACCCGTTTATTCCAACTCTTTGCTTCCTGTCTGCCAACCAGTTCTCTATCCAAGACAGTACCTTACGCCCAATCCCGTGTGCTTTAACTTTGCATGCTAATCTCTTATGTGGGACCTTATCAAAAGCCTTCTGAAAGTCCAAATACACCACATCCACTGGTTCTCCCTTATCTATTCTACCAGTTACATCCTCAAAAAATTCCAGTAGATTAGTCAAGCATGATTTACCTTTTGTAAATCCATGTTGACCTTGTCCGATCCTGTCACTGTTTTCCAAGTGCTCCAATTAATTCTTTCATAATGGACTCCAGCATTCTCCCCATGACCGATGTCAGACTTACCGGTCTATGATTCCCCGTTTTCTCTCTACCACCTTTTTTAAATAGTGGGGTTACATTAGCTACACTCCAATCCATGGGAACTATTCCAGAGTCTATAGAATTTTGGAAGATGACGAGCAATGCATTTACTATTTCTGGGGCCACTTCCTTAAGTACCCTAGGATGTAGATTATCAGGCCCTGGGGATTTATCGGCCTTCAATCCCTTCAATTTCCCTAACACCATTTCCGTACAAATACTGATTTCATTCAGTTCCTCCCTCTCATTAGACCCGATGTTCCCCGACATCTCTGGGAGGTTATTTGTGTCTTCCTTTGTGAAGACAGAACCAAAGTATGTATTTAATTGGCCTGCCATTTCTTTGTTCCCCATTATAAATTCCCCTGATTCTGACTGCAAGGGACCTACGCTTGACTTCACCCATCTTTTTCTCTTCATATATCTATAGAAGTTTTTACAGTCAGTTATTATGTTCCCGGTAAGCTTAATCTCATACTCTGTTTTCCCCCTCTTAATTAATCCTTTTGTCCTCCTTTGCTGAATCCTAAACTGCTCCCAATCCTCAAGTTTGCTGCTTTTTCTGTCCAATTTATTTGTCAGCTCCTTGGATCTTATGCTATCCCTAATTTCCCTTGTTCCCTTGTCACCTTTTTTGTTCTATTTTTATGCCAAACAGGGATGAACAAATTTTGTAGTTCATCCATGCGATCTTTAAATGTTTGCCATTGCCTATCCACCGTCAACCCTTTAAGTAACATTCCCCAATCCATCCGAGCCAACTCATGCCTCATACCATCGTTGTTTCCTTTATTTAAATTCAGCACCCTAGTCTCTAAGTCAGCTACTTCACTCTCCATTTAATGAAGAATGTTATCATATTATGATCGCTCCTCCCCAAGGGGCCTTGCACAACAAGATTGCTAATTAATCCTTTCTCATTACATAATACCCAGTCTAAGATAGCCTGATCTCTAGTTGGTTTCTCGACAGGTAGGTCCAGGAAACCATCTCGTATGCACGCTCGGAATTCCTCCTCCACAGTATTTATACTAATTTGGTTAAACCAATCTATATGTAGATTAAAGTCACCCATGATAACTGCTGTTCCCTTATTGAATGCAGCTCTAATTTCCCATTTAATGCCATCCGCAACCTCAGCTTTACTATTTGGGGGTCTGTATAAAACTCCCACTAACGTTTTCTGCCCCTTGGTATTTCTCAGCTCTGCCCATACAGATTCCACATCATCAGAGCTAATATCCTTCCTTAATATTGTGTTAATCTCCTCTTTAACCAGCAATGCTACACCACCTCCTTTTCCTTTTGTCTTGTCCTTCCTCAATATTGAATTCACCTGGATGTTGAATTCCCAGACTTGGTCATCCTGGAGCCATGTCTTCATAATCTCAATTATATCATGTCCGTTTACATCTATTTGCGCAGCTAATTCATAAACTTTATTAGGAATGCACCTCGCATTAAGACACAAAGCCTTCAGGCTTGATTTTTTAACACTCTTCGTCCTTTTAGAATTATTATTTACTGTGGCCCTGTTTGATTTACACCCTTGATTTCTCTGCCTTCCACTTTTGCTTTTCTCCTTCCTGTCTTTTATTTCTATCCTTGCTTCCCTTTCCTCTGTCTCACTGCACAGGTTCCCAACCCCCTGCCATTTTAGTTTAAACCCTCCACAACAGCACTAGCAAACACTCCCGCGAGGACATCGGACCCGGTCCCGCCCAGGTGCAAACCGTTCAGTTTGTACTGGTCCCACCTCCCCCAGTAACGATTCCAATGTCCCAGGAATTTGAATCCCTCCCCCTTGCGCCATTCCTCTAGCCACGTGTTCATCTGAAATATCCTATTTCTACTCTGACTAGCACGTAGCAAATGTAGCAATCCTGAGATTACTACCTTTGAGGTCCTATTTTAAATTTACCTCCTAACTCCCTATATTCAACTTTTAGGACCTCATCCCGTTTTTTACCTATACCGTTGGTACCTATGTGCACCACGACAACTGGCTGTTCATCCTCCCCCTACAGAATGCCCTACAGCTGCTCCAAGACATCCTTGACCCTTGCACCAGGGAGGCAACATACCCTTCTGGAGGCTTGTTTATGGCTGCAGAAACGCCTATCTATTCTCCTTACAATAGAATCCCCTGTCACTATAGCTCTCCAGCTTTTTTTCCTCCCGTCCTGTGCAGCAGGACCACCCATGGTGCCACGAAGTTGGCTGCTGCTGCCTTCCCCCGATAAGCCATTCCCCACAACAATATCCAAAGTGGTATATCTGTTTGAAAGGGGGATGGCCACAGGGGACCCCTGCACGACTTGCCTGTGCCTATTACTCTGCCTGGTGGTCACCAATTCCCTTCCTGCCTGTGCAGCCTTTACCTGCGGTGTGACCAACTCCCTATATGTGTTATCCACGATGAGCTGAGCATCACAAATGCTCCAGTATGTATCAATTCGCAGCTCCAGCGCCGCAATGCAGCTGGATACACTTCCCACACACATGGTCGTCAGGGACACAGGAAGTGTCCCTGATTTCCCACATATTGCAGGACGAGCATGCCACGGAGCCGAGCTGTGCTGCCATGACCTACCCTTTAATTAATTCAAATTAAATTAATTCAAATCAATACCACTAATTACACTACAATTAAATTATATACTCAACGGCCCTTGTTTACCAGCACTCCCCGCGACACAACAGTCACCCTAGAAACTATAAACCACAATAATTAAGTTTGGAAAGTTAGGAAACACTTCTACACAAAAAGGGTGGTAGAAGTTTGGAACTCTCTTCCACAAATGGAGTTGATGCGAGATCAATAATTAATTTTAAATCTAAGATTGATAGATTTTTGTTAACTAAAGTTTATGGGCCAAAGGCGGGTACATTGAGTTAGGTTACATATCAGCCATGATCGCAATGAATGGTGGAACAGGCATCGAGGGGCTGAATGGACTCCTCCTGTTCCTATGTTCCATAGCTTTGCTGGAAACAACCTTTGATGCCTGCAGTGTAGCAGCCTATTGCCTGTTTATATTGCAGCAATCTCCATCTCTCAAAGTAGCCCCGGCTGTGATGAAAAGCCTCTGTTTCAAAAGCCGATCTGTTTCAATCTTAATAACTCTTTGAGCTCAATATTACTCCACTGAGCTTATTTATTTATATGTGCCTACGTGTCCATGGGATCTTTTACATCCACCTGAAAGAGCAGACAGGGCCTCGGTTTAACGTGTCACCTGAAAGATGGCAACTCCGAAAGTACAGCACTCCCTCAGAACTGCCCCCTCCAATAGTGCAGCGCTCCCTCAGTACTGCCCCTTCGACACTCCAGCACTCCCGAAGTACAGCACGTCCAACAGTGCATGGCTCCAACCGTACCACTCCTCCGTCAATGCAGCGCTCCCTCAGTACTGCCCCTCTGAAAGTGCAGCGCCCGCTCAGTACTACTTCCTCGACAGTGCCGCGCTCCCTCAATACTGCCCCTCTGACAGTGCAGCATTCCCTTGGTACTGCCTCTCCGAAAGTGTAGCGCTCACTCAGTACTGCCCCTCCGACACTCCAGCATTCCCTCAGTACTGCCCGTCCGACAGTGCAGCGCTCCCTCAATACAGCCCCTCCGACAGTGAAGTGCTCCCTCAGTACTGCCCCTCACACAGTGCAGTACAGCCTCAGTAATGCTCCTCTGGCAGTACAGCGCTATCTCAGTACTGCACTCCGACAGTGAAGTGCTCCTCAGTACTGCCCCTCCGACAGTGCAGTGCTCTCTCAGTACAGCCCATCAAACGGTGCAGCGCTCCCTCAGTACTGCCCTCCGACAGTGAAGTGCTCCTCAGTACTGCCCCTCCGACAGAGCAGAGGTCCCTCAGTACTGCCCCTCCGACAGTGCAGCAGCTCCCTCAGTACTGCTCCTCTGACAGTGCGTCGCTCCCTCAGTACTGCCCCTCCGACAGTGCAGCGCTCCCTCAGTACTGCCCCTCCGACAGTGCAGCGCTCCCTCAGTACTGCCCCTCCGACAGTGCAGCGCTCCCTCAGTACAGACCCTCCGACAGTCCAGCACTCCCTCAGTACTGTACCTCCGACAGTGCGGCGCTCCCTCAGTACTGCCCCTCTGACAGTGGAGCGCTCGCTCAGTACAGCTCCTCTGACAGTGCATCGCTACCTCAGTACTGCCCCTCCGAAAGTGCAGCGCTCGCTCAGTACTGGCCCTCCGACAGTGCAGATCTCACTCAGTACTGCCCCTCAGACAGTGCAGCGCTCCCTCCGTACTGCCCCTCTGACAGTGCAGCGCGTCCCTCAGTACTGCCCCTCCAACAGTGCAGCGCTCCCTCAGTACTGCCCCTCCGACAGTGCAGCTCTCCCTCAGTACTGCCACTCTGACAGTGCAGCGCTCCCACAGTACTGCCTCTCCGACAGTGCAGCGCTCCCTCAGTACTGCCCCTCCGACAGTGCAGCTCTCCCTCAGTACTGCCACCTTGACAGTGCAGCGCTCCCACAGTACTGCCTCTCCGACAGTGTAGCACTCCCTCAGTACTGCCCCTCCGACAGTGCAGCTCTCCCTCAGTACTCCCCCTCCGACAGTGCAGCTCTCCCTCAGTACTGCCCCTCTGACAGTGCAGCACTTCCTCAATACTGCTCCTCTTACAGTGCATCGCTCCCTCAGTACTGCCCCTCCGACAGTGCAGCGAACCTCAGTACTGCCCCTCCGACAGTGCAGCGCTCCCTCAGTACTGCCCCTCCGACAGTGCAGCGTTCCCTCCGTACTGCCCCTCCGACAGTGCAGCGCTCCGTCAGTACTGCCCCTCCGACAGTGCAGCGCTCCCTCAGTACTGCCCCTCCGACAGTGCAGCTATCCCTCTGTACTGCCCCTCCGACAGTGCAGCGCCCGATCAGTACTGCCCCTCCGACAGTGCGGCGCTCCCTCAGTACTGCCCCTCCGACAGTGCGGCGCTCCCTCAGTACTGCTCCTCCGACAGTGCAGCGCTCCCTCAATACTGCCCCTCTGACAGTGCAGCATTCCCTTAGTACTGCCTATCCGACAGTGCAGCGTTCCCTCAGTACTGCCCCTCCGACAGTGCAGCGCTCCCTCTATACTGCCCCTCCGACAGTGCAGCGCTCCATCAGTACTGCCCCTCCGACAGTGCGGCGCTCCCTCAGTACTGCTCCTCCGACAGTGCGGCGCTCCCTCAGTACAGCCCATCAAATGGTGCAGCGCTCCCTCAGTACTGTCCCTCCGACAGTGCAGCTCTCCCTCAGTACTGTCCCTCCGACAGTGCAGCGCTCCCTCAGTACTGCCCCTCCGACAGTGCAGCGCTCCCTCAGTACTGCCCCTCCGACAGTGCGGCGCTCCCTCAGTACTGCTCCTCCGACAGTGCAGCGCTCCCTCAGTACTGCTCCTCCGACAGTGCTGCGCTCCCTCAGTACTGCTCCTCCGACAGTGCAGCGTACCCTCAGTACTGCTCCTCCGACAGTGCAGCGCTCCCTCAGTACTGCTCCTCCGACAGTGTGGCGCTCCCTCAGTACAGCCCCTCACACTGTGCAGCACTCCCTCGGTACTGCCCCTCTGACAGTGCAGCACTCCCTCAGTACTGCTCCTCCGACAGTGCAGCGCTCCATCAGTACTGCCCCTCCGAAAGTGCAGCGCTTCCTCACTACTGCCCCTCTGAAAGTGCAGCGACCGCTCAGTACTGCTCCTCCGACAGTGCAGCGCTCCCTCAATACTGCACCTCTGACAATGCAGCATTCCCTTAGTACTGCCTCTCCGACAGTGTAGAGCTCAATCAGTACTGCCCCTCCGACACTCCAGCAGTCCTTAGTACTGCCCGTCCGACAGTTCAGCGCTCCCTCAATACTGCCCCTCCGACAGTGAAGTGCTCCCTCAGTTGTGCCCCTCTGACAGTGCAGTACGGCCTCAGTACTGCTCCTCTGGCAGTACAGCGCTACCTCAGTACTGCACTCCGACAGTGAAGTGCTCCTCAGTACTGGCCCTCCGACAGTGCAGTGCTCTCTCAGTACAGCCTCACAAACGGTGCAGCGCTCCCTCAGTACTGCCCTCCGACAGTGAAGTGCTCCTCAGTACTGCCCCTCCGACAGAGCAGAGGTCCCTCAGTACTGCCCCTCCGACAGTGCAGCACTCCCTCAGTACTGCTCCTCTGACAGTGCATCGCTCCCTCAGTATTGCCCCTCCGACAGTGCAGCGCTCCCTCAGTACTGCTCCTCCGAAAGTGCAGCGCTCCCTCAGTACTGCCCCTCCGACAGTGCAGCGCTCCGTCAGTACTGACCCTCCGACAGACCAGCACTCCCTCAGTACTGCCCCTCCGACAGTGCGGCGCTCCCTCAGTACTGCCCCTCTGACAGTGCAGCGCTCGCTCAGTACTGCTCCTCTGACAGTGCATCACTCCCTCAGTACTGGCCCTTCGACAGTGCAGCGCTCGCTCAGTACTGCCCCTCTGACAGTGCAGAGCTCCCTCAGTACTGCCCCTCCGACAGTGCGGCGCTCCCTCCGTACTGCCCCTCTGACAGTTCAGCGCATCCCTCAGTACTGCCCCTCCGACAGTGCAGCGCTCCCTCAGTACTGCCCATCCGACAGTGCAGCGCTCCCTCTGTACCGCCCCTCCGACAGTGCAGCGCTCCATCAGTACTGCCCCTCCGACAGTGCAGCGCTCCCTCAGTACTGACTCTCAACAGACCCGCACTCCCTCAGTACTGCCCCTCCGACAGTGCGGCGCTCCCTCAGTACTGCCACTCTGACAGTGTAGCGCTCGCTCAGTACTGCTCCTCTGACAGTGCATCGCTCCCTCCGTACTGCCCCTCTGACAGGTCAGCGCGTCCCTCAGTACTGCCCCTCCGACAGTGCAGCGCTCCCTCAGTACTGCCACTCCGACAGTGCAGCTCTCCCTCAGTACTGCCACTCTGACAGTGCAGCCCTCTCTCAGTACTGCCGCTCTGACAGTTCAGCGCGTCCCTCAGTACTGCCCCTCCGACAGTGCAGCGCTCCCTCAGTACTGCCCCTTCGACACTCCAGCACTCCCTCAGTACAGCCCGTCCAACAGTGCATGGCTCCCACTGTACCACCCCTCCGATATGCAGCGCTCCCTCAGTACTGCCCCTCTGAAGGTGCAGCGCCCGCTCAGTACTGCTCCTCCGACAGTGCAGCGCTCCCTCAATACTGCCCCTCTGACAGTGAAGTGCTCCTCAGTACTGGCCCTCCGACAGTGCAGTGCTCTCTCAGTACAGCCTCACAAACGGTGCAGCGCTCCCTCAGTACTGCCCTCCGACAGTGAAGTGCTCCTCAGTACTGCCCCTCCGACAGAGCAGAGGTCCCTCAGTACTGCCCCTCCGACAGTGCAGCGCTCCCTCAGTACTGCTCCTCTGACAGTGCATCGCTCCCTCAGTACTGCCCCTCCGACAGTGCAGCGCTCCCTCAGTACTGCCCCTCCGACAGTGCAGCGCTCCCTCAGTATTGCCCCTCCGACAGTGCAGCACTGCCTCAGTACTGACCCCCCAACAGACCAGCACTCCCTCAGTACTGCCCCTCCGACAGTGCAGCGCTCCCTCAGTACTGCCCCTCTGACAGTGCAGCGCTCGCTCAGTACTGCTCCTCTGACAGTGCATCGCTCCCTCAGTACTGGCCCTTCGACAGTGCAGCGCTCGCTCAGTACTGCCCCTCCGATAGTGCGGCGCTCCCTCAGTACTGCTCCTCCGACAGTGCAGCGCTCGCTCAGTACTGCTCCTCTGACAGTGCTGCGCTCCCTCAGTACTGCTCCTCCGACAGTGCAGCGTACCCTCAGTACTGCTCCTCCGACAGTGCAGCGCTCCCTCAGTACTGCTCCTCCGACAGTGTGGCGTTCCCTAAGTACAGCCCGTCACACGGTGCAGTAGTCCCTCGGTACTGCCCCTCTGACAGTGCAGCGCTCTCTCAGTACTGCTCCTCCGACAGTGCGGCGCTCCCTCAGTACTGCTCCTCCGACAGTGCGGCGCTCCCTCAGTACAGCCCGTCAAACGGTGCAGCGCTCCCTCTGTACTGCCCCTTCGACAGTGCAGCGCTCGCTCAGTACTGCCCCTCCGACAGTGCAGCTATCCCTCTGTACTGCCCCTCCGACAGTGCAGCGCCCGATCAGTACTGCCCCTCCGACAGTGCGGCGCTCCCTCAGTACTGCCCCTCCGACAGTGCGGCGCTCCCTCAGTACTGCTCCTCCGACAGTGCAGCGCTCCCTCAATACTGCCCCTCTGACAGTGCAGCATTCCCTTAGTACTGCCTATCCGACAGTGCAGCGTTCCCTCAGTACTGCCCCTCCGACAGTGCAGCGCTCCCTCTATACTGCCCCTCCGACAGTGCAGCGCTCCATCAGTACTGCCCCTCCGACAGTGCGGCGCTCCCTCAGTACTGCTCCTCCGACAGTGCGGCGCTCCCTCAGTACTGCCCGTCACACGGTGCAGTAGACCCTCGGTACTGCCCCTCTGACAGTGCAGCGCTCTCTCAGTACTGCTCCTCCGACAGTGCAGCGCTCACTCCGTACTGCCCCTCTGACAGTTCAGTGCGTCCCTCAGTACTGCCCCTCCGACAGTGCAGCGCTCCCTCAGTACTTCCCCTCCGACAGTACAGCTCTCCCTCAGTACTGCCACTCTGACAGTGCAGCGCTCTCTCAATACTGCCCCTCCGACAGTGCAGCGCTCCCTCAGTACTGCCCCACCGACAGTGCAGCGCTCCCTCAGTACTGCCCCTCCGACAGTGCAGCTCTTCCTCAGTACTGCCCCTCCGACAGTGCAGCTCTCCCTTAGTACTGCCTCTCTGACAGTGCAGCACTTCCTCAATACTGCTCCTCTGACAGTGCATCGCTCCCTCTGTACTGTCCCTCCGACAGTGCAGCGAACTTCAGTACTGCCGCTCCGACATTGCAGCATTCCTCAGTAATGCCCCACCGACAGTGCAGCGCTCCCTCCGTACTGCTCCTCCGACAGTGCAGCGCTCCCTCAGTGCTGCCCCTCCGACAGTGCGGCGCACCCTCAGTACTGCCCTTCCGACAGTGCGGCGCTCCCTCAGTACTGCTCCTCCGACAGTGCGGCACTCCCTCAGTACAGCCCGTCAAGCGGTGCAGCGCTCCCTCAGTACTGCCCCTCCGACAGTGCCGCTCTCCCTCAGTACTGCCCCACCGACAGTTCAACGCTCCATCACGACTGCCCCTCCGAAAGTGCAGCGCTTCCTCAGTACTGCCCCTCCGACAGTGCCGCTCTCCCTCAGTACTGCCCCACCGACAGTTCAACGCTCCATCACGACTGCCCCTCCGACAGTGCAGCGCTCCCTCAATACTGCACCTCTGACAATGCAGCATTCCCTTAGTACTGCCCCTCCGACAGTTCAGCGCTCCCTCAATACTGCCCCTCCGACAGTGAAGTGCTCCCTCAGTACTGCCCCTCTGACAGTGCAGTACGGCCTCAGTACTGCTCCTCTGGCAGTACAGCGCTACCTCAGTACTGCACTCCGACAGTGAAGTGCTCCTCAGTACTGGCCCTCCGACAGTGCAGTGCTCTCTCAGTACAGCCTCACAAACGGTGCAGCGCTCCCTCAGTACTGATCCTCTGACAGTGCATCGCTCCCTCAGTATTGCCCCTCCGACAGTGCATCGCTCCCTCAGTACTGCCCCTCCGACAGAGCAGCGCTCCGTCAGTACTGACCCTCCGACAGACCAGCACTCCCTCAGTACTGCCCCTCCGACAGTGCGGCGCTCCCTCAGTACTGCCCCTCTGACAGTGCAGCGCTCGCTCAGTACTGCTCCTCTGACAGTGCATCGCTCCCTCAGTACTGGCCCTTCGACAGTGCAGCGCTCGCTCAGTACTGCCCCTCTGACAGTGCAGAGCTCCCTCAGTACTGCCCCTCCGACAGTGCGGCGCTCCCTCCGTACTGCCCCTCTGACAGTTCAGCGCATCCCTCAGTACTGTCCCTCCGACAGTGCAGCGCTCCCTCAGTACTGCCCATCCGACAGTGCAGCGCTCCCTCAGTACTGCCCCTCCGACAGTGCAGCGCTCCCTCAGTACTGCCCCTCCGACAGTGCAGCGCTCCCTCAGTACTGACCCTCAACAGACCAGCACTCCCTCAGTACTGCCCCTCCGACAGTGCGGCGCTCCCTCAGTACTGCCACTCTGACAGTGTAGCGCTCGCTCAGTACTGCTCCTCTGACAGTGCAGCGCTCCCTCCGTACTGCCCCTCTGACAGCTCAGCGCGTCCCTCAGTACTGCCCCTCTGACAGTGCAGCGCTCCTTCAGTACTGCCACTCCGACAGTGCAGCTCTCCCTCAGTACTGCCACTCTGACAGTGCAGCCCTCTCTCAGTACTGCCCCTCTGACAGTTCAGCGCGTCCCTCAGTACTGCCCCTCCGACAGTGCAGCGCTCCCTCAGTACTGCCCCTTCGACACTCCAGCACTCCCTCAGTACAGCCCGTCCAACAGTGCATGGCTCCCACTGTACCACCCCTCCGACAATGCAGCGCTCCCTCAGTACTGCCCCTCTGAAGGTGCAGCGCCCGCTCAGTACTGCTCCTCCGACAGTGCAGCGCTCCCTCAATACTGCCACTCTGACAATGAAGTGCTCCTCAGTACTGGCCCTCCGACAGTGCAGTGCTCTCTCAGTACAGCCTCACAAACGGTGCAGCGCTCCCTCAGTACTGCCCTCCGACAGTGAAGTGCTCCTCAGTACTGCCCCTCCGACAGAGCAGAGGTCCCTCAGTACTGCCCCTCCGACAGTGCAGCGCTCCCTCAGTACTGCTCCTCTGACAGTGTATCGCTCCCTCAGTACTGCCCCTCTGACAGTGCAGCGCTCCCTCAGTACTGCCCCTCCGACAGTGCAGCGCTCCCTCAGTACTGCCCCTCCGACAGTGCAGCACTCCCTCAGTACTGACCCTCCGACAGACCAGCACTCCCTCAGTACTGCCCCTCCGACAGTGCGGCGCTCCCTCAGTACTGCCCCTCTGACAGTGCAGCGCTCGCTCAGTACTGCTCCTCTGACAGTGCATCGCTCCCTCAGTACTGGCCCTTCGACAGTGCAGCACTCGCTCAGTACTGCCCCTCCGACAGTGCGGCGCTCCCTCAGTACTGCTCCTCCGACAGTGCAGCGCTCCCACAGTACTGCTCCTCCGACAGTGCTGCGCTCCCTCAGTACTGCTCCTCCGACAGTGCAGCGTACCCTCAGTACTGCTCCTCCGACAGTGCAGCGCTCCCTCAGTGCTTCCCTTCCGACAGTGCGGCGCACCCTCAGTACTGCCCCTCCGACAGTGCGGCGCTCCCTCAGTACTGCTCATCCGACAGTGCAGCGCTCACTCCGTACTGCCCCTCTGACAGTTCAGTGCGTCCCTCAGTACTGCCCCTCCGACAGTGCAGCGCTCCCTCAGTACTTCCCCTCCGACAGTGCAGCGCTCCCTCAGTACTGCCCCTCCGACAGTGCAGCTCTTCCTCAGTACTGCCCCTCCGACAGTGCAGCGCTCCCTCAGTACAGCCCGTCAAATGGTGCAGCGCTCCCTCAGTACTGCCCCTCCGACAGTGCGGCGCTCCCTCAGTACTGCCCCTCCGACAGTGCAGCGCTCCCTGAGTACTACCCCTCCGACAGTGCAGCGCTCCCTCAGTACTGCCCCTCCGACAGTGCAGCGCTCCCTCAGTACTGCTCCATCGAAAGTGCAGCGCTCCCTCAGTAATGCTCCTCCGACAGTGCGGCGCTCCCTCAGTACAGGCCGTCACACGGTGCAGCACTCCCTCAGTACTGCCCCTCTGACAGTGCAGCGCTCTCTCAGTACTGCCCCTCTGACAGGGCAGCGCTCCCTCAGTACTGCCCCTCCGACAGTGCAGCGCCACCTCAGTACTGCCCCGCTGACAGTGCAGCGCTCTCTCAGTACAGGCCTCCGACAGTGCAGCGCTCCCTCAGTACTGCCCCTCCGACAGTGCAGCGCTCCCTCAGTACTGCCCCTCCAACAGTGCAGCGATCCCTCAGTAGTGCCGCTCCGACAGTGCGGCGTTCCCTCAGTACTGCTCCTCCGACAGTGCAGCGCTCCCTCAGTACTGCCCCTCCGACAGAGCAGCGCTCCATCAGTACTGACCCTCCGACAGACCAGCACTCCCTCAGTACTGCCCCTCCGACAGTGCGGCGCTCCCTCAGTACTGCCCCTCTGACAGTGCAGCGCTCGCTCAGTACTGCTCCTCTGACAGTGCATCGCTCCCTCAGTACTGGCCCTTCGACAGTGCAGCGCTCGCTCAGTACTGCCCCTCTGACAGTGCAGAGCTCCCTCAGTACTGCCCCTCCGACAGTGCGGCGCTCCCTCCGTACTGCCCCTCTGACAGTTCAGCGCATCCCTCAGTACTGCCCCTCCGACAGTGCAGCGCTCCCTCAGTACTGCCCATCCGACAGTGCAGCGCTCCCTCAGTACTGCCCCTCCGACAGTGCAGCGCTCCCTCAGTACTGCCCCTCCGACAGTGCAGCGCTCCCTCAGTACTGACCCTCAACAGACCAGCACTCCCTCAGTACTGCCCCTCCGACAGTGCGGCGCTCCCTCAGTACTGCCACTCTGACAGTGTAGCGCTCGCTCAGTACTGCTCCTCTGACAGTGCAGCGCTCCCTCCTTACTGCCCCTCTGACAGCTCAGCGCGTCCCTCAGTACTGCCCCTCTGACAGTGCAGCGCTCCTTCAGTACTGCCACTCCGACAGTGCTGCTCTCCCTCAGTACTGCCACTCTGACAGTGCAGCCCTCTCTCAGTACTGCCCCTCTGACAGTTCAGCGCGTCCCTCAGTACTGCCCTTCCGACAGTGCAGCGCTCCCTCAGTACTGCCCCTCCGACAGTGCAGCGCTCCCTCAGTACTGCCCCTTCGACACTCCAGCACTCCCTCAGTACAGCCCGTCCAACAGTGCATGGCTCCCACTGTACCACCCCTCCGACAATGCAGCGCTCCCTCAGTACTGCCCCTCTGAAGGTGCAGCGCCCGCTCAGTACTGCTCCTCCGACAGTGCAGCGCTCCCTCAATACTGCCACTCTGACAATGAAGTGCTCCCCAGTACTGGCCCTCCGACAGTGCAGTGCTCTCTCAGTACAGCCTCACAAACGGTGCAGCGCTCCCTCAGTACTGCCCTCCGACAGTGAAGTGCTCCTCAGTACTGCCCCTCCGACAGAGCAGAGGTCCCTCAGTACTGCCCCTCCGACAGTGCAGCGCTCCCTCAGTACTGCTCCTCTGACAGTGTATCGCTCCCTCAGTACTGCCCCTCCGACAGTGCAGCGCTCCCTCAGTACTGCCCCTCCGACAGTGCAGCGCTCCCTCAGTACTGCCCCTCCGACAGTGCAGCACTCCCTCAGTACTGACCCTCCGACAGACCAGCACTCCCTCAGTACTGCCCCTCCGACAGTGCGGCGCTCCCTCAGTACTGCCCCTCTGACAGTGCAGCGCTCGCTCAGTACTGCTCCTCTGACAGTGCATCGCTCCCTCAGTACTGGCCCTTCGACAGTGCAGCACTCGCTCAGTACTGCCCCTCCGACAGTGCGGCGCTCCCTCAGTACTGCTCCTCCGACAGTGCAGCGCTCCCACAGTACTGCTCCTCCGACAGTGCTGCGCTCCCTCAGTACTGCTCCTCCGACAGTGCAGCGTACCCTCAGTACTGCTCCTCCGAGAGTGCAGCGCTCCCTCAGTACTGCTCCTCCGACAGTGCGGCGCTCCCTCAGTACTGCTCCTCCGACAGTGCAGTGCTCCCTCAGTGCTTCCCCTCCGACAGTGCGGCGCACCCTCAGTACTGCCCCTCCGACAGTGCGGCGCTCCCTCAGTACTGCTCATCCGACAGTGCAGCGCTCACTCCGTACTGCCCCTCTGACAGTTCAGTGCGTCCCTCAGTACTGCCCCTCCGACAGTGCAGCGCTCCCTCAGTACTTCCCCTCCGACAGTGCAGCGCTCCCTCAGTACTGCCCCTCCGACAGTGCAGCTCTTCCTCAGTACTGCCCCTCCGACAGTGCAGCGCTCCCTCAGTACAGCCCGTCAAATGGTGCAGCGCTCCCTCAGTACTGCCCCTCCGACAGTGCGGCGCTCCCTCAGTACTGCCCCTCCGACAGTGCAGCGCTCCCTCAGTACTGCCCCTCCGACAGTGCAGCGCTCCTCAGTACTGCCCCTCCGACAGTGCAGCGCTCCCTCAGTACTGCTCCAGCGAAAGTGCAGCGCTCCCTCAGTAATGCTCCTCCGACAGTGCGGCGCTCCCTCAGTACAGGCCGTCACACGGTGCAGCACTCCCTCAGTACTGCCCCTCTGACAGTGCAGCGCTCTCTCAGTACTGCCCCTCTGACAGGGCAGCGCTCCCTCAGTACTGCCCCTCCGACAGTGCAGCGCCACCTCAGTACTGCCCCTCTGACAGTGCAGCGCTCTCTCAGTACAGGCCTCCGACAGTGCAGCGCTCCCTCAGTACTGCCCCTCCGACAGTGCAGCGCTCCCTCAGTACTGCCCCTCCAACAGTGCAGCGATCCCTCAGTAGTGCCGCTCCGACAGTGCGGCGCTCCCTCAGTACTGCTCCTCCGACAGTGCGGCGCTCCCTCAGTATAGCCCGTCAAACGGTGCAGCGCTCCCTCAGTACTGCCCCTCCGACAGTGCAGCTCTCCCTCAGTACTACCCCTCCGACAGTGCAGTGTTCCCTCAGTACTGGCCCTCCGACAGTGCAGCGCTCCCTCAGTACTGCCTTTCCGACAGTGCTGCGCTCCCTCTGTACTGCTCCTCCGACAGTGTTGTGATCCCTCAGTGTTGCTCCTCCGACAGTGCGGCGCTCCCTCAGTACAGCCCGTCAAACGGTGCAGCACTACCTCAGTACTGCCCCTCCGATAGTGCCTCGCTCTCTCGTTCCTGCAGTCTAGTATCAGCCTAGATTTTTGTGCTGAAGTCTCTGGAGTGTGACTTGAACCCACAACCTTCTGACTGAGTGGCGAGAGAGCTACCCACTGAGCCATGTCTGACATCATCCTGTTACCCCCTCCTGCATCTTCTCCAACGCCTGAATCTCCTTCATCAAGTGTGGGCTCCAAAACCTGTCGCTCTTCTCCAAGTGCAGATATACAAAGCCTTAAGTAGCGCAGGTACAGTATTCATCGCCTGCCCTCAGTGATCCGACCAATACAATGGCTCCCATTGATACCGAGCCTGTAACGTAGTGAAACGTCCCAATGCGCTTCACAGGAGCGATTATCAAACATAATTGAACAATGATCCGCACATGCAGACAATGGGCCAGATTTTACTGTCGAAGTAACGGTGAGACTAAAGGCGTTCACTGTTATTGATGTCAATAGTTGCAGCATCTTCAGCCGAGGGCCGGAGTGTGGATAAATGTGGAAATCCAAAAATTGTCTCCCAGTTGCATCGCTTTGCCGCTAGCTTCGTGAAAACGGCATCTCACTGTTTGCCAGACCATTGAGGCTGAATGGTCTCCTCCTGTCCCTATCTAACAGGCTCGAGGGGACTTAATGGTCTCCTCCTGTCCCTATCTAACAGGCTCGAGGGGATGAATAGCCTCCTCCTGTTCCTGTGTGACAGGCTCGAGGGGCTGAATGGCCTCCTCCTGTTCCTGTGTAACAGGCTCGAGGGGGCTGAATGGCCTCCTCCTGTTCCTGTGTAACAGGCTCGAGGGGCTGAATGACCTCCTCCTGTTCCTGTGTAAAAGGCTCGAGGGGCTGAATGGCCTCCTGCTGTTCCTATGGTAACAGGCTCGAGGAAGCTGAATGGCCTCCTCCAGTTCCTATGTAACGGACTCGAGGGGCTGAATGGCCTCCTCCTGTTCCTATGTAACGGACTCGAGGGGCTGAATGGCCTCCTCCTGTTCCTATGGTAAAAGGCTCAAGGGACTGAATGGCCTCCTCCTGTTCCTGTGTAACAGGTTCGAGGGGCTGAATGGCCTCCTGCTGTTCCTATGATAACAGTCTCGAGGTGCTGAATGGCCTCCTCATGTTCCTATGGTAAAAGGCTCAAGGGCTTAATGGCCTCCTCCTGTTCCTGTGTAACAGGCTCGAAGTCTGAATGGCCTTCTCCTGTTCCTGTGTAACGGACTCGAGGGGCTGAATGGTCTCCTCCTGTTCCTGTGTAACAGGCTCGAGGGGCTGAATGGTCTCTTGCTGTTCCTATGTAACGGACTCGAGGGGCTGAATGGTCTCCTCCTGTTCCTGTGTAACAGGCTCGAGGGGCTGAATGGACTCCTCCTGTTCCTATGTAACGGACTCGAGTGGCTGAATGGTCTCCTCCTGTTCCTATGTAAAAGGCTCGAGGGGCTGAATGGCCTCTTGCTGTTCCGATGGTAACAGGCTCGAGGGGCTAAATGGCCTCCTCCTGTTCCTATGGTCTGGCTGTTCTCAGCATCCCTGGTAAGTAACTCTTGTAAATAGCTGCTTCGATTTATTACAGTTCTATCTGCAGGGCTGTTAATAAATTGTGGTGTTTCTGATCTTTTCACAATGCAGTACTCGATTTTCTTTTATCCGTTTAAGTAGTGACACGTTTCCTCTCTTCAATGTCCTAAATATGAGGTCTTCTGGGATCATAGTATCTTACAGCACAGAAGGAGGCCATTCGGCCTGTGCCGGCTCTTTGAAAGAGCAATCCAGTTAGCCCCACTCCCCCGCTGTTTCCCCAAAGCCCTTTAAATTTCCCCCTCCAGTATTTATCCAATTCCTTTTTGAAGTTTACTATTGAATCTGCTTCCACTGCCATTTCAGGCAGCGCGTTCCAGTTCACAACAACTCGCTGCATCAAAAAATCTCTCCTCATCTCCCCCTCTGGTTCTTTCCCCAGTTACCATCAATCTGTGTCCTCTGGTTACCGACCCTGCTGCCACTGGAAACAGTTTCTCCTTATTTACTCTATCAAAACCCCTCATGATTTAGAACACCTCTATTAAATCTCCCCTTAACCTTCTCTGCTCTAAGGAGAACAATCCCAGCTTCTCTAAGTCACTCCACATAACTGAACTCCCTCTTCCCCGCTACCATTCTGGTCAATCTCCTCTGCACCCTCTCCAAGGCCTTGACATCCTTCCTAAAGTGTGGTGGCCAGAATTGCACACAAAATGTATTCGATTCTTTTTCACAATTACTTGAAGTAAAGATTTACTCAGGTAAAATTCTAATCAACTTTAAATGAAACCCCAAAAGGCTATGTGCATCTATGAAAGAGAAATAATACTTAATTGTATTAATGACACAGCTGTTGTGGCTTTAACTGATATTCAAATTCTGCTCGATAAACCTCCGTAAGTGTATTAAGCTGAGAGATAAAGAGAAACACACAGTGTCTTTGTTCATCCTAATTAGATTTGTTAGAAGAAAACACATCAGTTCAATTTTAATAGAATAAAGCTAACCTCTGATGATAACCTGATTATAATCTGTGTTTTGCTGATAGATAATATGAAACATTCTCATTCCTGACACTGTGATACTGAGGGAGAGAAACAGAGACAGAAACAGAGAATGGCAGACAGAGAGAGAGAAACAGAGTATTTCTTCCTCCTAATTTGAATTCTTTTTGAAATAAGATCTAATTTTGAAAAACAGCTAATTATCTCTGAACATCACCTGCGCTTTCTTGATAGTCTGAAAATGTAAACATTCAAATTATTGACTTCTGTGAGGAACAGAGAAAGAGAAATACAGAAAGAGAGACAGAGAGACCGAGAGAGACAGAGTGAGAGAGAGACCGAGTATCAGAGAGAGAGACAGAGTGTGAGGATAAAAAAGAAAGACTTGAATTTTTACAGCGCCTTTAATGACAACCGGACAGCTCAAAGCACTTTACAACCAAAGAAGTACTTTTGGAGTATAGTCACTGTTGTAATGTGGGAAATGCGGTCATCACTGTTTGCGCACAGCAAGCTCCCACATACAGCAATGTGATAATGATCAGATAATCTGTTTTACGTCATGTTGATTCAGGGATAAATATTGGCCAGGACACCAGGGAGAACTCCCCTGCTCTTTTTCGAAATAGTGCCATGGGATCTTTTACGTCCACCTGAGAGGGCAGGTGGCACCTCCGACAGTGCAGCACTCCCTCAGCACTGCACTGGTGTGTCAGCTTAGATTTATGGGCTCAAGTCCTGTAGTGGGACTTGAACCCACGACCTTATGACACAGAGGCGAGTGTGCGACCCATTTTTTAATATATTATTTATTGAACATTAAAAACATTTACAGCAGCGTGATCATTCCATTGTATCCTACAAATCCATTCCGCCGCTCTGCACAGCCATTCCTCCACCACATATTAACATCAAAACCTGAAGTTTAATTTGTCTCCCATAACATATACTAAGCTATTGTACTTTAAAAATCGATCGGTAATCATGGTTCCGAATAAGGGAAGTGTGCTTGATAATCCCCCCATCATTTCATCTCCGGCGTTTCCCTCCTCTTATGCTCCTTCCCAACTTTTTGGGCAGCTGTTGCTTTCTCCTGCAGCTCCAGTTCCTTTTCACCTCCTGTTTGAACCTTCCCTGCAGGTTCAGCCTCTTCCTTACACTAGGTTTGGGCCGAGGAGCTGCCCCTTCTCCCTGCTTCTGCCCCTCACTAACCTTTCCCTTTCCACACGATGCCTCCCCAGCCCCCACTTCCATGTCTCTGTCCCCCTCTGACTCCTCTCTCTGGAACTCTTCAGAAACCTCCCATCCCTGCTCCCCGTCAGATACATCATCTCCGTTAGAGAGTCTTCCT
Organism: Squalus acanthias; assembly: GCA_030390025.1. Lineage (NCBI taxonomy): Eukaryota > Metazoa > Chordata > Chondrichthyes > Squaliformes > Squalidae > Squalus > Squalus acanthias. Next base: position 875,526 of record JASTWF010000079.1, read on the forward strand.
GCGATCACGGTTTCTCGAACAGTCCCACGCCCTTCGGCCTCATTTCCACCGCTGACCCTTGCTCCCTGTGTCTTCTCTCTCTGGGACAATGGCACATCTGTATCCCGCTTGCTCTCTTCTGGTGTCTTTGTCTCCCCGCTCCCATCCTGCTGCCCCCTTAAGGCTCCTGCCTCTTGCACACTCTCTATGTCTTGCCCCCTCCTGCTCCCTGAGATGTCCGACTCCCCATTTTTCTTTCGAGTACTTCTTCTTCTTCGGCAGTCCCTCGGAACTGAGGATGACATGCTTCCACATTAAAAATGCGTTCTCAGGTGACTGATGAGTCCAATGCGGGACCTACTGTCTCTGTCACAGGTGGGGCAGACGGTGGTTGAAGGGGCGGGAGGGTGGGGTGCTTGGGATGACGTGCTCTCCTTCCACTGCTTGTACAAGGCTTCCGCTTGCTCCCAGCAAAGAGACTCGAGGTGTTCGGAGCCTTCCCGTGTTTGGAGTATTACACTTACCATGCACCCCGCTCCCGCCTCCTCTCCCCACACAGACACCAGATTCTTTCTGGAGAGCTAAACCATATTATGGCTCGACTCTGCCCTCGGCCCGTGCTTCCCTCTGCTGTCTTTGTCCTTTTCCACTCTACTTTGTTGTGTTTTCTACCATCTCCATCCTGTGAGACTGAGTACTGTGATTCAGAGACACATCAGCAGAGGGAGATAGATAAAGGTGAGACTGAGTACTGTGATGCAGAGAGACACCAGCAGAGGGAGATAGATAAAGGTGAGACTGAGTACTGTGATTCAGAGGCACCAGCAGAGGGAGATAGATAAAGGTGAGACTGAGTACATTGATTCAGAGACACCAGTAGAGGGAGATAGATAAAGGTGAGACTGAGTACTGTGATGCAGAGAGACACCAGCAGAGGGAGATAGATAAAGGTGAGACTGAGTACTGTGATAGAGAGAGACACCCGCAGAGGCAGAGAGATAAAGGTGAGACAGAGTACTGTGATAGGGAGAGACACCAGCAGAGGGAGAGAGATAAAGGTGAGACTGAGTACTGTGATAGAGAGAGACACCAGCAGAGGGAGATAGCTAATGGTGAGACTGAGTTGGCGTTCCCTGAATTGAACACAATACTCCAGTTGTGGCCAAACAAGTGTTTTATAAAGGTTCATCATAACTTCCTTGCTTTTGTACTCTATAACTCTATTCATGAAGCTCAGGATCCAGTATGCTTTATTAGAAACATTCTCAACTTGTCCTGCCACCTTCAACGATTTGTGCACAATAACCCCCAGGTCTCTCTCTTCATGCACCACCTTTAGAATTCTACCCTTTAGTTTATATTGCCTCTCCTCGTTCTTTCAGCCAAAATTTATCACTTCGCACTTTTCTGCCTTAAATTTCATCTGCCACATGTCCGCCCATTTCACCAGCCTGTCTATGTCCTCCCAAAGTCTATCACTAACCTCCTCACTATTCACTGAGGCCCCTTTGCCCAGAGGCAATCGATAAAAGTGGGCAACACGGTGGCATAGTGGTTAGCACTGTTGCCTCACAGCGCCAGGTACCCGGGTTCGAATCCGGCTCGGGTGACTGTCTGTGTGGAGTTTGCACATTCTCCCCGTGTCTGCATGGGTTTCCTCCGGGTGTTCCGGTTTCCTCCCACAGTCCAAAGATGTGCGGGTTAGGTTGATTTGGCTATGATAAATTGACCATTAGTGTTAGGGGGGATTAAATAAGTGGGGTTACGGGGATAGGGTGGGATATGTGTCGGTGCAGGCTCGATGGGCCGAAATGGCCTCTATCTGCACTGTGGGGATTCTGTGATAAAGTTCCACACAGAAGATTATTCGCAAAATTGAGCATGGGTGGAATTAGAGCTTGTGACACGGGTCGGTCATTGGTCGGGAGATAGGAGACAGAGAGTAGCAATAAAGGGAATGTTCTCTGATTGGTGGGATGTGATTAGTGGGTGTTCCCCAGGGATCTGTACCAGGGGCCTTAGCTTCTCACTATATTTTTCAATAACTTAGATGAAGGAACAGAGAGCCGTGTATCCAAGCTTGCTATGACATTAAGTTAGGTGACACAGTAAGTAGTGTAGATGGGAGCAGAAGTTTGCTCAGGGACAATGATAGATGACGTGAGTGGGCTGAACTGTGAGAGGCAGTTCACGTTGAGGAAGTGAGAGCTCATCCATTTTGTAGAGAAGAAAATTAGATCCCAATATTTCCTAAATAGAGATAAACTAGGAAGAAGGTGGACAGGTGGGTAAAATAATTTAAAAAGCGGATGAGATGTTAGCCTTCATCTCAAGGGGACTGGAATACAAAGGGTTGGAAGTTCCCGGACAGTTTGTATGGGTCTCTGGTTAGGCCCCATCTGGAGTATTGCGTTCAATTCTGAAAACCTCACCTCAGCAAAAATATATTGGTCACGGAGGGGGTTCAGCGTAGATTTGGCTGAGATTTTTAAGATAATTAAAGGAGTTGATAGGTTAAATAGAGAAACTGTCTGCCCTGCTGTGGTAGTCCAGAAAAAGCCGACATAATCTTAAATTTAGGGCTCGGCCATTCAGGGCTGATGCCAGGAAGCACATCTTTTCACAAAGGTTAGTGGAAATTTGCAAACCTCTCCTCTCAAAAATGCTATTGAGGCTAGGGCTCAATTGAAAGTTTCAAAAATGAGAGCTATAGATTTATATTAGGCAGGTTATTACTGGTTATGGAACACAGGATGGAGTTAAAATACAGATCAGCCATGATATAATTGAACGGTGGAACGGACTGGAGTTGCTGAATGTCCTACACCTGTTTCTGTAAATGTAGACAACTACTTAACATCATTGGAATAAGGCAAACAATCCCATCACTGCCCATAGAGTGGGAGGGGCTGGGTGGGGTTAGAGTGGGAGGGGATGGGCAGGGTTAGAGTAGGAGGGGCTTGGTGGGGGGAGAGTGGGAGGGGCTTGGTGGGGGAGAGTGGCAGGGCCTGAATGGGGGTGAGTGGGATGGGCTGGATGGGTTTAGAGTGGGCGTGCCTGTGTGGGGTTGCAGTGGGAGGGGCTTGGTGGGGTTAGAGTGAGAGGGGCTCGGTCGGGAGAGAGTGGGAGGGGCTGTGTGGGTTTAGAGTGAGAGGGGCTGGGTGGGGTTAGAGTGGGCGAGCCTGTGTGGGGTTACAGTGGGAGGGGCTGTGTGGGTTTAGAGTGAGAGGGGCTGGGTGGGGTTAGAGTGAGAGGGGCTCGGTAGGGAGAGAGTGGGAGGGGCTACAGTCGCACAACACCAGGTTATAGTCCAACAGTTTTATTTGAAATCACGAGCTTTCGGAGCGCTGCTCCTTCCTCAGATTTCGTGATTTCAAATAAAACTGTTGGACTATAACCTGGTGTTGTGCGACTTCTCATTTTTGTCCACCCCAGTCCAACACCGGCATCTCCACATTCGGGTTACAGTGGGAGGGGCTCGTTGGGGGGAGAGTGGGGGTGCTGGGTGGGGGGAGAGTGGGAGGGGCTCGGTAGGGGGAGAGTGGGAGGGGCAGGGTGGAGTTAGAGTGGTAGGAGCTGGGTGGGTATAGAGTGGGAGGGGCAGGGTGAGGTTACAGTGGGAGTGCCTGGGTGGGGTTAGAGTGGGAGGGGCTGGGTGTGTTTACAGTGAGAGGGGCTGTGTGGGGGGATAGTGGGAGGGGCTGGGTGGGGGGATAGTGGGAGGGGCTGTTTGGGGGGATAGTGGGAGGGGCTGGGTGGGGTTAGCGTGGGAGGGGCTGGGTGGGGAGAGTGGGAGGGGCTGGGTGGGGGTTATAAGACGTTCTGATTGTTTGACAGTTTATGTTGTTCAGACTCGTGGAACAGACAACACAAAACCCAATGATTCTGTGAAACTCCTTTACTTAAAAATCAACAAGTGTTTACAAGTAATTTCCAGAATACAAACTGTTCTCAATTCATTTAATTTAAGCTCAGGTGATTATAACCAAAACCACATCCGTTACTATTCACCAGATGAGAGGTCAATTCAACGATGAACTAGACGTATGACTAACTTTAATTGGCAACTGACCAGGTCACCATCGACTAAAGCTCTGACTGCAGCACCGAATGTTTTGAAACAGTACCTTTTATACCCCAACATTTGGCCACACTCCCACTGCGTACGTGTCCCTAACTACACGGCATAATGGTCGGCAGTTGTTTCCCAGACCCGCTTATCACTAGTCCGTTAGGCAACTGTGGGCCTTCAAGGCGAGGGAGATTCCAAACTCTGAAGATGTTTCTGTTATTGCACTGATGTCACAGTCTGTTCCCTCTGAACTTCAATAAGCTTGTTTTCCATATCTGTTGAAAGACTATTGGCGGCTTTTACAGCTTCCGAGTCAAACAGTTCATTTTGCAAAGTTCTCCCAGCAACCAGTCTTTGTCCTCGCGAAGCATGATGGGAAAATTTGGTCATATTTTATTGCAAATGGAGTTTCGGTCACGTTTACCATGACAGTGTTAGATATTATCCACTCTCAAGTGTCTGAACCTGAATTTATGTTCACAGACACTGATATGTTGTCGTCGTCCTCTTCTTTCCGGGTCTTCTGTAACAGCTTGACCAATGCTTGCTGCTTGCGGCGTCCGTTGACTCGACATGTTATTATGAATAAGTATAACACAGTCACCAACTTAACAACGACTAAAACATGGGAGGCAATTCTTATCCAGGGGTGAACCTCGATATTCCTACCGATATCCCACCAAGCCGAATCACCCCCAATCGTAGATATTTCTTCGCGTAGGTTCTGGCTCTTCTGGGCCAGGGCATAAAAGTGCTTTTGGGACTGACTAACGCCTTTCATTAACTCGACCAGGTGTTCTGGTAGAGGTGGAATGTCATAGCCGAATCGAGTCATATACTGGTATAATTGCTCTTTTAATTTATCTTCTACAGCGATATCTACTTGCCTATGCGAATTAATGCTTAATAAAACCCGCGCCCCAAGTCTTACAGGTTGGACTGGGGTAAAGCAAAATGTACCCGCCGCAATGGGACAAGTCAGCTTGTGACCTTACTGGTCTACCCGGGGTATGATGGTGACACAATGCTCATCCTTCCATCGGTATGCAGACTGTACGGGGAACAGCTTTCCTACAACTACTTTCATGGTGCAGTTCCATTCTACCCCATCCCAATGAAATCCACACGCAGGAGCTGCGTGTTCTACCGCGTCGTAAGAGCAGATGAATGTATCCCGAATTTGAGCGCATCCGGGTAGATCTGGGGCCACCCACGTGACCCCATCCACCCGGGTCACATACTGCAGGGTTTCGTCATACCTTACTGACGTCCGCCTATATTCTCCACGCGGAATAGAGGATTAGGGTTTACTTTTTCGTGCAGAATGGGATAACACAATACCATCCCTAATAAGGTGATGTCGTTCTGTTCCTGCAAATGGCAATAATGTTTCACCGGGAACACCTGTACCAACCCCCTGACTTTACACATATTCATGGTAAATTGAGAAGTGGACATTGCCCTCAGGTGTCAAACAGTCACCCACAAGGGGAGTTTCCCCTCAGCAATGCTCTGCCGGCTTGTTCCACTAACCAAGGTACATACATTACAGGTCATTTTGCGCGGCCTCACTGAAGGCTTTTCGATTCTCCTTTAAAAATTGAGTTATATTTTTAGCATGGGCTTCTAAATGTTTAATCACTTCCTGCAGATGAATGGTCGTAATGTGTTCCTCCTTTAATTCCTCCTGTTACAGACCATGCATATTATTCAAAATTTCCCGTAAAAGTATTCTAACTGTCTTTATGGATTGATCCAAAAATGCAAATCAAGGCTATTAACGAGGGAGGATCCGGTTTTTAAAAACAGTGGCTGCATCATTTACATAACATAAGAACAGAAGAAATAGGAGTAGGAGTCGGCCATTTGGCACCTCAGGCATGCAATAACATCATGGCTGATCTGGTCTTGGCCTCAACTCCACTTTCCTGCCCGCTCCCCATAACCCTTGACTCCCTTATCGTTCAAAAATCTGTCTATCTCCAGCTTAAATATAGTCATTGACTCCGCCTCCACAGCTCTCTGGGGTAGAGAATTCCTAAGATTCACGACACTCTGAGAGAAGAAATTCCTCCTCATCTCCTTTTTAAACGGGCGACCCCTTATTCTGAATCTATGCCCCCCTAGTTCTAGATAGACCCACGAGTGGGAAACATCCTCTCCGCATTTACCCTGTCAACCCCCCTCAGAAACTTATACGATTCAATAAGATCCCCTCTCATTCTTCTAAACTCCAATGAGTATAGGCCCAACCTGCTCAAACTTTCTTCATAAGACAACCCCTTCACCTCAGAAATCAACCTCGTGAACCTTCTCTGAGCTGCCTCCAATGCAAGTGCATCCCTTCTTCAATAAGGAGACCAATACTGTATGCAGTACTCCAGAAGTGGTCCCGCTAACGCCATGTACAATTGTAGCAAGATTTCCCTACTATTGTACTCCAGCCCCCTTGCAATAAAGGCCAACATTCCATTTGCCTTCCTAATTACTTGCTGTACCTGCATGCTAATTTTTTTGTGTTTCACGTAAAGGAACCCCAGATCCCTCTGTACTGCAGCACTTTGAATTCTCTCGCAATTTAAATATCGCGTTCTGATATGGTGTCCTTTAACCACGTAACCAACATGATTTTCTTCAATGATCTCGGTATTCTTTTCCCCAAAGTTATTGTTAAACCCATTGGCCCAGAAAATAAAGACGGAGCCTTCCTGCGGGGGTAAGGCTTCCCCGCGATATCTCACTGCGCGCCTGCCTTTTCCTTCCGAGCTCACACGAACTTTAGTTTCAAGACTGCAGCTGTGCAGTGTGCGTATCCCACAGACGCAGTTAATTCGTGCGAGGTGTGGGACACGTGATTCAGTTAGAGCCAATGGCAGCACACCATCTTTCATTCATAGTTTTCACAGCAAGGGCTGTCAAAGCTATGAATCTATACCCCCCCAAAAGAACAGCTAAACCTCAATTAAATTTTTTTTCAAAACCATCACATTAATAAAATAAGTATAGTTAAATAAATTAACCACTGTAAAAAAAATTAAATTTTTGAAAATGTTTTAAATCTTTTTAAAAGTTATAAAAATAAACTTACCTTTCTTTAAAGTCTCTAAAAAAGATATACCTGTTGAAAAAAATTCAAAATAATACTTAATTAACTACTTACCTTGTTAAAAGAGGGTCTTACGCCTCCTTTCTTTATGTGCAAAATCTTCCATGCTTACCTGCGCATTCAAAGCACTAAGTGCACTGCGTGCGCGCAGCCTGTAGCGCGCACGTGGTTCACTTAGGAACCGCCCCCTTTTGAAATCACCAAGTGCCGGTTTTCAGCGCATGCGCAGTGCATGCAGAAAAACAGCAATTGGAGACAGAATACGCGAGAGTACACAGTGTGTATTCTCGCGTAGTGAGACTAATTTTTGGGCCAATATCATCCCCTGAGCCCGTGCGATATAATGGCCCGAAAATTAGACCTAATACGCGAGAGTACGCACTGTGTACTCTCGCGTTTCCGGTCTCCAATTGCCTGTTTCCTGCATGCACTGCGCATGCGCGGGAAACCGGCAATTCGTGAATTCAAAAGGGGGCAGTTCCTAAGTGAACCGCGTGCGCGCTACAGGTTGTGCGCACGCAGTGCACTTAGTTATTTTTGCAGCTTTGAACGCGCAGGTAAGTGTTTAAGATTTTCCACATTAAGAAAGCAGGCGTAGGACCCCCTTTTAACAAGGTAAGTAGTTAATTAAGTGTTATTTTAAATTTTTTTCAACAGGTTTATCTTTTTTAGAGACTTTAAAGAAGGTAAGTTTATTTTTATAACTTTTAAAAAGATTTTAAATTTTTTCAAAAAATTAATTTTTTGTTTAATGTGGTTAATTTATTTAACTATACTTATTTTATTAATGTGATGGCTTTTTAAAAAAATTAATTGAGGTTTAGCTGTTCTTTTGGGGGGGTGTAGGATTCATAGCTTTGACAGCTCTTGCTGTGAAAACTATGAATGAAAGATGGTGTGCTGCCATTGGCTCTAACTGAATCACGTGATCCCAGAGCTCGCACGAACTAATTGCGCTTCAGGGATACGCACACACTGCACAGCTGCATTTGGGACTGGCCTTGAAACTAAAGTTCGTGTGGGCCCGGAGGAAAAAGGTAGGCGTGGAGTGAGATATCGCGGGGAAGCCTTACCCCCGCAGGAACACTCACTGTTTAATTTCTGGGCCATTGGCTCTAATTCCGATTCCGCCAGTGTTGAGCTGGCCCTTTCCCAAAATCACTCTATTAATTCCTGCTTCATTCTCCCATATAACAGCGCTGTTCCTGGTTTGCAGCAGAAGTAGTCCCAGCTCGGTCAGATTTATCATTACAGGTATCACTTCATGATGCACATCATGGTACAATATCATCCGAGTTGAGATTGCCACTAATCCATTTGTCGGTCCCGGGGTGTCTTTGGGACAGATAGCCCGGGTTTCCTGTTGTTCTTCCCATGGTTGTGTTTTATTTGGGGGTGCTGGGGGGAGTTCAGGATGGACTTTCAATTCCACCATGTGTATTATTCCGTTTTTACATTCCTGCACATCATAATGTGAGCAACCCTTCGAAACCCCACACGGCCTTCCCTCCCTGTCCACGAACCATTGGGAGGGACTGTCTTCTATTCCATACACTTGGATACTTTGCCCGCCTATCCAGTGGACCGGAGCTCACAAAGCGGCTCTGCGGATACAAAACTATGGTTTGATAGCGTGCAGGAGGGTTTATTCATCCATAGATTCCCTCATGCACCTGCCACCACTAGGGCCAACATAACAGAGTGTCCCGCTGCTCGGGATTGGGTCGGGTTTCCTACATTCCCCCGAGGGTTCCCTATCTGATAATGCCTTTGAACGGTCACCTGGTTCTGCTTGTAAAAACCACACGCTTGGTCCAGTGGGGAGTTATTTGCATTTTATGCATACCCTCCCTCCCTTCCTGGACCTCTTAAGTGGTAACCCATACTGTCCCTGATGCAATCACCCTTGATGTAATGAAGGGTAATGTTTCGAGTGGTGTCCCCGGATGGTGTCTCCGGGGCAACTGTAATCGAACTATTATAGTGAAAATAGTTAGTGATGGTCCAGTATGGCGAATAGGCTGATGTGGAATCTTCGATATAGAGCAGAATCCCGATCATTGCACAGAATAATTCTTCCATGTTATATAGTTCAGGCTCTCAATAATGATGTTTTTTTCACAAAGCAAAGCAAAACGGGACTTCCTACTTTTCTTTTTCTGTGCAGGGCAAACTTCGAGTCATGCAATTATACTTCAAGGGTGTATTTTTATTTCTTTTACTACTTTGTGGAGTAGGAGGGGTCTGTTGGGCTCGTCTGTGGACAGGAGCTGGTTCCGGAACTGGGAGCGAAGGGGTTTCTACAGCTCCCATGACCTATCCAACTTCATTTGAATCATATTGTACCTGTGGAAGTGTCACTTCAGGCAAGGGCGCCTCATTGGGTGGGGATGTCCCATTAGGCACCCCTTCATCGTCGTCCCATTGGAGCGGATGATTCAGTTTCGCCATGCTCATGATCGTGGCTTGATGTCTTCTTGACCTGCTTGTGGGGTGAAATGATTTGTTTTTCTTTGGCAACTGAACCGTGTATACCATAGGACTAGCTTTATCAACAATGTCATACGGCCCCTTGCAGAGCGATTCAACAACAACCACTCTCGCATAGTTTCGTACCATTACCTGGCTCCCCACTTCCCATTCCTGGGGTTTACTCGGAGCCACGTGTAGTCGATTGTGTTGGTGTGTCTTCCCAATGTTGCGGGCGGCCCTCAAGTTCAGTTTATTTAAAGTTCCCCACAGGTCACTCAGTAACTTGTCCCGAGTCACCTCTTTAATTGTTTTACCACTCAGAGTGGGGACCAACAGGTGTGTGGTGGTTCGCATGGGTCTCTGCGTTACCAATTCATGAGGAGAGTGACCCGTTCCTTTGGATTTGTTACTACATATCCCCATAAGGATTAGGGGAAGTACCTCATCCCATTTAGTGTGCTGCTCGTTTAATTCCTTTCGCAGGGCGAGCTTCAATGTACGGTTCATTCTTTCCACAATTCCCGATGATTGTGGTGCTGTGGGTCACAGGCCTTTTCCCTTCAATTCCAAGCAATTTCAAAGTGGCTTGCAGTTCCTGTCCTGTAAAATGACTTCCCTGGCCTGACTCGACCACGCGAGCAAGTCCCCATCTGGAGAATACCTCCCTAACCAGGGTGTTGGCTGTCCACAATGCTGTGGCCGACTTGCACGGGAAGACGTCCACCTACCTTTTAATCTTGCAGCACCAACACTCATCTGGCTCCCTGATTAAAATAAAAAACAGAAACTCCATTGTGGCTTTCCTACAAGCCCAATGGGTTAATTCGTCAATTCCTGATTCCCTTCTGTCACTTAAATTAAGAAACTTATATTTAATAATGTCCAATATCTTTAAATTGCATTCAGTTGTTGTGTGGTGAATTAAAAAAAACAGCTGTCAGCAGAAAGGGTTAACCCCTTTGCAGGTTTGTAAGAAGGTGGAACAAATTGTCAGACGCACGCAATTGCGCCACTTGACGGAAATTTAAAAAAACTTTCCCGATCGAAAAAGACAGTTTGGTTTTAATGATTTAAAATGTTAATTAACATTTTTTTCAAAGAGAAGACAAACCCAGAAACCATCAATCAATGTCAACTTGTGTCACACAGCTTCTCGCAACTTTCAGGTAAATTTAAAACAGAATCGTTGTACCTTTAAAATTAGGAACACCACTACAAACATTTTGTCAACAACTCCTCACACGACATTAGCATTTCTTTTTTTTCCTCGTCACACATACTTGAAATTGGTCAGAAATTTCAAAAATACCAATTGTTGATGTCATTGGCTCATGTCCGGAACTAGAGGCTTTCACATAATTTACACCAACCAGAATTTCACCATGTCCACAATAAATGTCTGGTTAAAACAGATGAATTAATCTCAATAACTCCAATTTAATTCAAACTAATATCACAAATAAATCAGTACCGCTTGAAAAAGAGAGAGGAGCTTCCCTCAGCTTGTACCTTCGAAACATTGATACAAGGGGCCAAAAAATCGGCACTTGCCAGCTGTGCACTCACCTGTGAGGCCACCTGAAGTGCCGGATTCCTGCACGCCTTGCGCATGCGCAAGAAACCTGAACTTCCGGTCTGGTGAAGGGAGGGGTTCAGAGGTGAACCGCGTGCACAGGAGAGGCTGTGCGCACGCAGCACACTAAGGTTTTTTTTCAGGTTTCTCCGGCAGGGTAAGTATTGAAGAAGCTGCGCTTTTAAAAAGGAGGCGCAGGACCCGTTTTCAACAAGGTAAGTTGTTAATTAATAACAATTTAAAAAAATTTCAACAGGTTTATCTTTTTTAGATACTTTAAAGAAAGGTAAGTTTATTTTTAGCACTATTAAAAAGTATTTTAATTTTTTCAAATATTTAAATTTTTGTTTAAATAGTTAATGTATGTAACTTATAGTTATTTTAATAATGTGATAGTTTTTTTTAATTTATTTGCAGTTTAGGTGTTGTTTTGGGGCCGATTTCAATTCACAGATTTGACAGGTCTGTCAAATCTATGAATGAAGATGGTCTGCTGCCATTGGCTCTCCATGGCCCACGTGATCCCAGGTGACGCATCGCACTAACTACGCCCCTGGGATACACAAGCACTGCACGCCAGCAGCTGCAGGAGGCCCAGGAGCTGAAGTCCCCGTGGGCCCAGAGGTCAACGGCAGGCGCGGTAGGTAGTTGAGCGCGCGATCCTTGCACCCGCGGGAAGCCAGGGAGCCGAATTTCTGAGCCCTTTTAAGGTTTTTTCCATACATCACTTCACTGAAAGTAGAAAAGGGACATCATTTTTCCTTTTCTCCTTCCTTTATTTAACCATAGGCTGCTTGTCAAAATCTTAGAAAGTGGTTGTGTCGGAATTTTAGTAACCAAATTAAGAAGACAGTGCTTTGTAAACGTTTAAATTGATTTAAAATAACATCAAACAATAGCTATTTTTTTGAAAATCCAATTAAAACAAAATACTTTCAAAAAGTCCAAATTCATTTACTACCAGACATGATTAAAAACCATGGCAGTCGTAACTTCAAGGCTGAAGATTATCTATTTTAAAGCAAACTATTCTACAGTTTGCTGTTCAAGCCGTCCCTGTTAATATATATCCACAGCAGAGTTTTTACCTTAAAAAAATGCAAATCACAAAGTTTCTCCCACTTCTAGGTGCACAATCCTAAATTGAAATGAACATATTTAACACATCGACATTCTTAAAACTTCTGACATCCAACAAAGGGTTAAACGGCTTTAGTTCCATGCACAGAAAAGTGGGTGCAGATAAATCAAACACAACAGACACTTTCTTTCAAAGACAATCTTTCAGACAAAAGGAATACTGTAACTTCTTAAAATTCATAGTCAGGAAAACTTCCAATATTTAACACACACTTTCACACAAACTGAAATTCCAGCATCTTTTAAGGTTCCTTTCACTCAGCAAATGCTGTTTTTTATTTGTCTCAGCACAGATGTCAATAGCTTCTGTGTCGGTAAAACTTTAAGTTTCTCTTTCCCGCACCCCCTCTTATAAATCGTTATCTCAGCAGATTTTCCTGGCACTTTAAATCCCAGTTTTTTCCTTCCTTTGCTGAGCTTTCAGATTGGTTAGCTTGCAACTGAGATCTTTTTCCCTCTTTATCTCCCAATCATTAATCCGCTGAGCACATTCAGTGTGGTCCCCACGAGCACTCTGTTCAACTAGAGCCTGTTTCTGGGTGACCCTAAATGCAACCTACAGGTCCTCAGTGACCTTTCCTGCCTGCTCTGCCCGATGTCTCTGTTTGGATAGTTCTTTTGACAAGACATCGCACTGATTCTGATTATTTATAAACTGGCTCTCGAGTTGTTTTTCTTTATCACACCACCTCTCCTCCTGTTCTAACTTTTCCTCGAGCCTGTTTCTACATTCCCTTTCTTCTTTTGTTTCCTTCCTTAACTTGATCTTTAATCTTTCATCAGATTTAACCTGCCTCTGATAGATCAATAAACAAAAGGATTTCTTAACCTTTGCTGACACATGGACACTTGGGTCCACTGTTCAGCCTCCAGTACTGGATCATCACTGTCTATAATGATCCGTACCCACCCCTCCAGGAGGGGTAACTTCACCGGCACATATTTCTTGACTAACGCGTCCATCGTCTTTGACATTGTTTGTTCCGAACGGGTCCCTGTTCGGGCGCCAATTATAGAGTCATAGAGTCATAGAGTTACACAGCACAGAAAGAGGCCATTCGGCCCATTGAGTCCGCGCCGGCCATCAAGTCCCGTCGATTCTAATCCCATTTTCCAGCACTTGTTCCGTAGCCTTGTATTCTAATGTCGTTTCAAGTGCTCATCTAAATGCTTATTAAATGTTGTGAGGGTTCCTGCCTCTACCAACCTTTCAGGCAATGAGTTCCAGATTCCAAACAACCTCTGGGTGAAAAAGATTTTCCTCAAATCCCCTCTAAACCTCCTGCTGCTTACCTTGAAACTATGCCCCCTGGTTATTGACCCCTCTACTAAGGGGAGAAGTTCCTTTCTATCTACCCTATCTATGCCCCTCATAATTTTGTACACCTCAATCAGGTCCCCCCTTAGCCTTCTCTGCACTGAGGAAAACAACCCCAGCCTGTCCAGTCTCTCTTCATAGCTGAAGCGCTGCAGCCCAGGTAACATCCTAGTGAATCTCCTCTGCACCCTCTCCAATGCAATTACATCCTTCCTGTAGATTGGTGACCAGAACTGCACACAGTATTCCAGCTGTGGCCTATCTAGCGTTTTGTACAGCTCCATAATAACCTCACTGCTCTTATATTCTATGCCTCGGCTAATGAAGGCAAGTATCCCATATGTCTTTTTAACCACCTTATCTACCTGTCCTGCTGCCTTCAGGGATCTATGTACATACACGCCAAGGTCCCTCTGATCCTCTGTCCTTCCTAGGGTCCTACCATTCATTGTGTATTGCCTTGCCGTGTTAATCTTCCCAAAATGCATCACCTCACACTTTTCAGAGTTAAATTCCATTTGCCACTGTTCTGCCCATCTGACCAACCCGTCCATATCGTCCTCTAGCCTAAGGATTCACTCCTCGCTATTTACCACTCCACCAATTTTCGTTTCATCTGCGAACTTACTGATCATACCTCCTACATTCATATCTAAATCATTAATGTACACTACAAACAGCAAAGGACCCAGCACCGATCACTGCGGTACACCACTGGACACAGGCTTCCAGTCACAAAAACAACCTTCGACCATCACCCTCTGCCTCCTGCCACTAAGCCAATCTTGGATCCAATGTGCCAAATTGCCCTTTATCCCATGGGCTCTTACCTTCTTGACCAGTCTCCCATGCGGGACTTTGTCAAAAGCCTTACCGAAGTCCATGTAGACTACATCAACTGCACTATCCTCATCCACGCATCTAGACAACCCCCGAAAAATTCAATCAAAATGTTTAGACATGATCTCCCCCTGTCAAAGCCATGCTTAAAATCCTTGATTAATCCTTGTCTCTCCAAGCTGAGACTACTTCTGTCCCTCAGAATTTTTTCCAATAATCTCCCTACCACTGATGTTAGGCTCACTGGCCTGTAATTCCCTGGTTTATCCCTACTACCCTTCTTGAATAATGGTACTACGTTAGCCGTTCTGCAGTCCTCTGGCACCTCCCCTGTGGCCAGAGAGGATCTGAAAATTTGTGTCAGAGCCCCTGCAATCTCCTCCCTTGCCTCATAAGCAGCCTGGGATACATCTCGTCTGGACCGGGGGATTTATCCACTTTTAAGCCCGCTAAAACCGCTAGTACCTCCTCTCTCTCAATACTATTTTTTTCAAGTATATCACAATCCCCCTGCCTGATTTCTATGCCTATATCGTCCTTCACCATAGTGAACACAGATGCAAAATATTAATTTAAAACCTCACCCACATCTTCCGGCTCTACACACAGATTGCCACTTTGGTCCCTAATGGGCCCGACTCTTTCCCTGGTTATCCTCTTACCTTCATATACTTATAAAACACCTTGGGATTTTCCTTTATTTTGCCCGCCAGTGTTTTTTCATGCTCCCACTTTGCTCTCCTAATTTCTTTTTTAAGTACACCCCTGCACTATCTATACTCCTCTAGGGCTTCCACTTTTTTTAGACCTTTGTATCTGCTGAAAGCCTCCCTATTGTCCTAATCCATTCTTGTATATCCCTTGACGTCCAGGGTTCCCTGGGTTTTTTGGTCCCACACCTGACCTTTACGGGAACATGTTGGCGTTGTACTCTCTCTATTTCCTTTCTGAAAGACTTCCAATGCTCTGATGTGGATTTTCCTACAAGTAGCTGATCCCAGTCCACTTTGGCCAGATCCTGCCTTATCATATTAAAATCGGCCTTCCCCAAAATTTAGAACCTTTATTTCCGGTCCATCTTTGTCCTTTTCCATGACTACCTTAAATCTCACCGAATTATGGTCACTGTCACCAAATTCTCTGCTACTGACACCTCTACCACATGCCCGACTACATTCCCTAGAATTAGGTCCAGTACCGCCCGCTCTCTTGTAGGATTTTCTACAAGCTGGCACAAAAAGCTCTCCTGGATGCACTTTAAGAATTCCACACACTCTAAGCCTTACATACTCTGACTATCCCAGTTAATATTTGGGAAGTTGTAATCCCCTACTATTATTTCTAAGACGTTCTGATTGTCTGACAGTATATCGAGTTCAGACCCCTGGAACAGACAACACAATTGCAATGAATCTGTGAAACATCTTTTTACTTAAAAATCCACAAGAGTTTACAAGTAATTACCAGAATACAAACTGTACTCAATTCATGTATTGATTATCCAAGGCCAAACATTCAAGGATTGGAGAGAGTCGTTGTTTTCGCCTTTGCAGGTTGTTGACTCGTGATCCTCACAGAATTTTCAAGATCTTATCTTTTGAAGGAAAACTACCAGCACATCATGTCTTAGCCAAGTAGTCTCTTGCCCTCAACGCTTGCCGGTAGATGAAAGAAAAAAAGTTTGGTCACTTTTCCATTCAGTCAAGTTTACCATGGAAAATATTACACCCCTTACTGTAAAACCCCCAACCCCTCTCTGTTACACTCTGAAATGCCCCACATTCAAACTGTAACACTGCTATTCCACACATCCATCACTGTAGCACTCTGATATACCTCACACCTTTTACTGTAACACTCGTATATACCCCATTCTCCTCAATGTAACACTGATATTTCACACGCCCCTCACTGTACTACTGATTTACCCCATACACCTCACTGTAACACTCTGATATACTTCACACCCCTCACTGTAACACTCTTTAATACCTCACACCTCTCACTAAAGCACTGATATACGTCACACCCCTCACTGAAACACTCTACTTCAGCCCAAATCCCTGACTGTTGTCACTCTGATATAGCCCACACCCCTCACTGTAATACTTATATGTGCCAAAATCCTCATCATAACACGTTGATATACCCCACACCCTCACTGTCTATCTGATATAACCCACCCCCTTACCATTACACTGATATATGCCAAATCAATCACTGTAGCAATCTGATATACTTCACAACACTAAGGCTTGGGCTGATAAATGGCAGGTAACATTCGCGCCAAAGAAGTGCCAGGCAATGAATATCTCCAGCAAGCGACAGTCTAAACACCACCCCTTGACATTCAAAGGCATTGAATCGCCGAATCTCCCACTATCAACATCCTGGCGGTCACCATTAACCACAAACTTAACTGGATGAGACACAAAAATACTGGGCAACAAGAGCATGTCAGAGGCTAGTTGTTCTGCGGCGAGTGTCACACCTCCTGATTCCCAAAGCCTTTCCACCAACTATCTACAAGTCACAAGTAAGCAGTATGATGGAATACTCTCCAGTTGCCTGGATGAGTGCAGCTCCAACAACACACAAGAGGTCCAACAAAATCCAGGACAAAGCAGCCCGTTTGATTGGCACCACTTCCATACCTTAAACATTCACTCCCTCCACCACCGGCGTACCGTGGCTGCAGTGTGTACCATCTACAAGATGCACTGCAGCAACTCGCCAAGGTTTCTTCAGCAGCAACTCCCAAACCCGCGACCTCTTCCACCTAGAAGGACAAGGGTAGCAGCCGCTGGGAACACCACCAACTACAAGTTCCCCAGCCAAGTCACACACCATCCTGACTTAGAGGTATATCGACCTTCCTTCATCGTTCCTGGGTCAAAATCCTGGAAATCCTTCCCTAACAGCACTGTGGGAGTACCTTCACCAAACGGACTGCAGTGGTTCAAGAAGACGGCTCACCACCACCTTCTCAAGGGCAATTAGGGATGCGCAATAAATGCTGGCCTTGCCAGCGACGCCCACATCCCATGAACGAATAAAAAAGCACTTTGATATACCGCACACCCCTCCTTTAATACTCTGTTATACACCTCAACCCTCACTGTAACACTATCTGTTATACACCACATACCTCACTGTAACTCTGATATACCCCGCACCCCTCACATTAACAATCAGATGTACCCCACAACCCTCACTGTATCATTATCTGATATGCCCCACACCCCTCACTGTAACAATCTTATACCCCACATCCTCACTGTAGCAATCTGATATACCCCACACCCTTCACTTTAACAATCAGATATATCCTACACCCCTCATTGTAATAATTTGTTATAACCCACACCCCTCACTTTAACACTCTGATATAACCCACAACCCTCAATGTTTCCACTTGTGGGGAAGAGCATAATGAGATAGCATCAATATAAGATAGTGAGCAAGAAAGCCAATACGAAATTGAGGTGAAACGTCTTTACACAAAGAGTGATGAAAATGTTGAACTCGCTCCCAAATTCGGAGATGCCGGTGTTGGACTGGGGTGGACAAAAGTGAGAAGTCGCACAAAACCAGGTTATAGTCCAATAGCTTTCACCTGACGAAGGAGCAGCGCTCCGAAAGCTTGTGATTTCAAATAAAGCTGTTGGACTATAACCTAGTAACGATCGCAAAATTCTGCAGATTCTGGAAATCCGAAATAACAACAGAAAACGCTGGAAAAACTCAGCAGGCGAGGCAGCATCCGTGGAGAGAGAAACAGAGTTAACGTTTCAGGTCGATGACCCTTCATCAGAACTGGAAAAAGTTGGAGATTGTGCAGGTTTTTAAGCAAGTGAATGGGCAGGGAAAGAGGGTTGCGGAGAAAAGAACAAAAGGCAAGATCTGTGATAGGATGCAAGGCAGGAGAGATTAAGAGACAAAAGGGATGATGGTGGAAGGAAAAATGAGGAGGGAATGGGACAAGTTAAGAAACAAGTATGTGAAGATGAAAAGAGCAGCAAAAGTAAACGTTGGTCCCTTAGAGGCTGAGACTGGTGAAATTATTATGGGGAATAACGAAATGGCAGAAACATTAAATATATATTTTGTATCTGTCTTCACAGTAGAAGGCACAAAAATCATACGCAAAATGGTGGGGAACCAAGTGTCTAATGAGGGTGAGGAACTTAACATAATTAATATAAGTAGAGAAAAGGTACTTGAGAAAATAATCGGACCAAAAGCTGACAAATCCCCTGGACCTGATGGCCTACAGCCTAGGGTTTTAAAATAGGTGGCTGAAGAGATAGTGGATGCATTGGTTTTGATCTTCCAAAAATCTCTCGATTCTGGAGAGCTCCCAGCGGATTGGAAGGTCGCAAATGTAACACCGCTATTCAAGAAAGGAGGGGGGAACAGGGAATTACAGGCAAGTTTGCCTGACATCAGTCATCGGGAAAATGCGGGAATCCATTGTTAAGGAAGTGGTATCAAGTCCCTTAGAAAATCATAACGTGATTAGGCAGAGTGAACATGCCTAACATGCCCACACCTCTCGCTCTAACTCTCTGATATAACCCCCATCCCTCACTGTAACACTCTGATGCATTCCACACTCTGGACTGTTACTACCAAAAAACACACTGTAATACTGATATAATCCAAACCGCGCACTGTAACACACACTGATATTCTCCACAACCCTCACTGTAGCACACTCTGATATTCTCCACAACCCTCACTGCAACACTGTGATGCATTCCACACTCTAGACTGATACAACCAAAAACCATTCACTGTAATACTGATATAATCCACACCGCGCACTGTAACACACTCTGATATTCTCCACAACCCTCACTGTAACACTCTGATATACCCCATACCCCTCACATTAACACTCTGATATACCCACACCAGTCGCTGTCACACCTTGTTATACCCCACGCACCTCAATTTAACTCTGATATACCCCTAATCCCTCACTGTAACACTCTGATATACGCAACACCCCTCACTTTAACCCTCTGACATTCACCACATCGCTCACTCTAACTCTCTTATATACCCCGCACCCCTCACTGTAACAATCTGATATACCCCACTCCCCTCACTGTAAAACTCTGATATTACCCACATCCCTCACTGTAACACTGTGATATATACCTCACTCTGGCTGTTACTCCCTACACCACTCACTTTATCACTGATGTACCTCGCACAACTCACTGTAAGGCTCTCTGATATACCCCACAACCCTCACTTTAAGACTCTGATACATGTGACACTCTGGACTGTTACTCTGCACAATACTCACTAAAATATTGATGTACCACGAACCACTGACTATTGCCACTGCGAGTTTAATCCCATGGGTTTCAATTTTGGTGAGATGTGGTACTTTAAAAAGCACCTTTTGAAAGGATAGCGAAATTGAGAAAGTGTGAGTAGTATCAATTCTAAAACCATAGAATTGGTGAGCCAAGTTGTGTTGCGAATTTGCTTAGCGGAGCATGACGCCCCGCTCTGATCACAGGCCTCGCCTGGTTTCAATCAATGAATTACAAAATCATTTATTTCATTCTTATTTTATTATTTATATTTATTTGTTCTCATGGTTTTGGGTGACGCTGTCAAGTCCGATATTATTTGCCGATACCCGTGAGGAAATGGTGGTTCTTTATCTTGAACCGCTGCAGTCCGTTTGGTGATGGTGCTCCCACAATACTGTTCCAGAAGGAATTTCAGTCTTTTGAATCAGTGACGATGAAGGAAAGGCGATATATTTGAAAATGAGAAGTCGCACAACACCAGGTTATAGTCCAACAGTTTTATTTGAAATTACGAGCTTTCGGAGCGCTGCTCCTTCGTCAGGTGCAGTGAGGGAATACAAATCAGTTGACCACGAAACTACCGGATTGTCATAAAACACATTTGGTTCACGAATGTCCTGCAGAGAAGGAAATCTGCCGTCCTTACCGATTCTGGACGAAATGTGTCTCCAGACCCACAGCAATGTGTTTGACTCTGAACTGCTCTCTGAAATGGCCCAGCAAGCCAATCAGTGTATGAGGCGGTTCACTGCCACCTTCTGCAGGGTAATCAGGGATGGACAATAAATGCTGGCCTTGCCAGTGACACCCACTTGCCATGACTGAATTAAAAAATGATGTATGCATGGTTATAATGTTTTATCAATAGTCATATT
>JASTWF010000079.1:901233-906906 GCA_030390025.1 Squalus acanthias
TGTTCCTGTGACTCTCTGTCAGTAACCACACCGAGCATTAGGTGACAACAAAAGTGAAATACTGCAGATGCTGGAAATCTGAAATAAAAACAGACAATGTTGGAAATACTCAGCAGGTCAGGCAGCATCTGTGGAGAGAGAAACAGAGTTAACGTTTCAGGTCGATGACATTTCGCCATTAGGTGAAAAGTCTCCTCAAACAAGACAACATTCTTCTGATCTGTTAGAACTGTTCAGTGTAGATAGCAGAACGGAATTCGTTCAATAAAGATTCTCGTCCAATATCTTTTCTTGAGTTGAATATAAAACATTTGAATCTTGGTAACACTGTATCACCTTCAGAATCAATAGCCGACAGCAGCGCGGATGAGATTCGGAATGACAAGGAGATAAATACAGTTAAACATGTTTTATGGAATTCATAGCTGAATAGAGAGACATACCAGGGACACCAACAGCAGCGAGGGGTGGGGGGAGAAAATGACAAGCACAGTAATACAGTTAAACATGTTTTATAGAATTAATAACTGGACATAAATACTTACTAGGAACACCAACAGCAGCGAGGAGAGGATAATAAATCTCTTCTATTGCCCAAAATATTCCTAGTATCCGAACCTCCTCAAGCAATGACACAGAGATGAGCGAAGCAAAAGCTTCCATTCTGTGAGTGTCTGGTGGTCTCTGTGCTGGAGGCAGCGCGCTGACTGTGTGAGGTCACAGTGAAGGGAGCTCCTTATTTAGAGCAGAGGGAAATCCCCGAGTGACATCATTAGGCCTCACTGTAACTGACATTAATTACAGTCATTGAACAAACAGACTCATTGAACCATTGTCACCACAACACTTCACTGCAACACAATCTGAAGTACCTGAGTTTTAATCTGCTCTGAAAATAATTTTATACTCATAGATTTCATTCCATTCGGGCTCAGTTTGAGTATCCAGTGAGTAACTGAGCCACACGGAGCAGAAGAGGGCCAGGCTCCATCCCCGGCCAGGGCTGAGTTAATCTGATCACTCCCGGTGTGGTACTGAGTCACCCACACACACAGAGCAGGAGAGGCCCAGGCTCCATCCCTGGACTGTGCTGTGTTAGCCTGATCTCACACCCGTTGTGTTACTGAGCCTCACACACACACACACACAGAGCAGGAAAGGCCCAGGCTCCATCCCCAGCCTGTGCTGTGTTAGCCTGATCTCACACCCGGTGTAGTACTGAGTCACCCACACACACAGAGCAGGAATTTCCAAAGCGTGATTTTGACAGCGAAATCTTATGAAACTTTTATCCTGCTGTTAGAAACTAGGGGTGCCTAAAAATATTTATGGTTATGCGAATGAAACTGTGACGTGAATAATACTGCGCTTAACTGATTGAATGTTTTTGCTCGAGACAAGTAAGGTGTTAATGTGTAAGTTGTGTCTTACTGGAACTGCGTAAGTTTCGGTTTCTGAGGAAACTTGTATTAGGGTTTGAGACAGTGTCTTTAGTTAGTTAGATTAGAGGAAGCATAACATCCCACATAGGGGCCCACAGCATGGCATTGCCTCCCAGGCTTAGCTTTCTGTTGTTTACAAGTTAGGGTTTTGAAAGTGCACCCCACTCCCACTCCACCACTCCCACCTCACCCCCACTTCACTGCTCCCCACCCATACCCACACTCGGCGCCCCCACACAATGCACCGCCAAACACAACCCACGGCAGCATAGCCCCCAACCCACCGCACGCCACCCCACCCATGACACTCCCTGATCATCCGGTTTTGTCCACTTATTTATTTCTATCTTGCTCCGCATTCTCATCTTTCAGCTTCAGCGGGAGTCTCTTTCACGGAAGGTGGTATTTCAGCATGTCTCGTACCTGGGAGCAGACGAGAATCACCCAGTGAGGAGTCAGGTACACTACAGAGAGATCACAGTTACACCACACCATAGCAGGGGTCTAAGGAATCATTTCCCAGCCCCTAACACAAAGGGAATCGCCTCCCATTAACACGGTTTTGGTCTCCTTACCTAATGAAAGACATACTTGCCTTAAGAGGGCGTGTAACGAAGGTTCACTGGATTGGTTCCTGGGATCGGGGGATTGTTTTGTGAGGATAGATTAAGCACACTAGGCCTATATTCTCCCGGGATTAGAAGAATAGAGGCGATCTTATTGAAACATACACAATTCTTATAGTTCCAGTGACATCATTCCCTGTGGAGGATCAGAATGATTAACTTTAAATCCGCTGTAGTAACCGTGCAGATATAAAGGCTCGAATCCTGGAAACTGAAATGACGGATGTCAGAGCATGTCTGGGCTGGGAGTGGGGGGAGTGGGAGGAACTGGGTGGGGGAGAGTGGGAGGGGCTGGGTGGGGGGAAGTTGGAGGGGCTGGGTGGGGGAAGAGTGGGAGTGGTTGGGAGGGGTGGCAGGTGCTGGGTTGTGGGGAGAGTGGGAGGGACTGGGTGCGGGGAGAGTGGGAGGGGCTGGGTGGGTGGGAGTGGGAGGGACTGGGTGCGGGGAGAGTGGGAGGGGCTGGGTTGGGGAGAGTGGGAGGGGCTGGGTAGGGGGAGAGTGGGAGGGACTGGGTGGGGGGGAGAGAGGGAGGGGCTGGGTTGGGGAGAGTGGGAGGGGCTGGGTGGGTTAAGAGTGGGAGGGGCTGGGTTGGGGAGAGTGGGAGGGGCTGGGTTGGGGAGAGTGGGAGGGGCTGGGTAGGGGTTGAGTGGGAGGGAATGGGTGGGGGGAGAGTGGGAGGGGCTGGGTGGGGTACAGCGGGAGGTGCTTGGTGGGGGGAGAGTGGGAGGTGCTGGTTGGGGGCAGAGTGGGGGGAACTGGGTGGGGGGAGAGTGGGAGGGGCTGGGTGGGGTAAGAGTGGGAGGTGCTCGGTGGGGAAAGATTGGGAGGGGCTGGGTGGGAGAGTGGGAGGGGCTGGGTGGGTGGGAGTGGGGAGGACTGGGTGCGGGGAGAGTGGGAGGGGCTGGGTTGGGGAGAGTGGGAGGGGCTGGGTAGGGGGAGAGTGGGAGGGACTGGGTGGGGGGAGAGAGGGAGGGGCTGGGTTGGGGAGAGTGGGTGGGGCTGGGTGGTTTAAGAGTGGGAGGGGCTGGGTGGGGGTTGAGTGGGAGGGAATGGGTGGGGGGAGAGTGGGAGGGGCTGGATGCGGGGAGAGTGGGAGGTGCTGGGTGTGGAAGAGTGGGAGGGGCTGGCTTGGGGAGGGTGGGAGGGGCTGGGTGGGGGAGAGTGGGAGGGGCAGGGTGGGGGAAGAGTGGGAGGGACTGGGAATTGTGGGAGGGGCTGTGTGGGGGTTGTGTGGGAGGGACTGTGTGCAGGGAGAGTGGGAGGAGCTGGGTGGGGGGAGTGTGGGAGGACTGGGTGTGGGAGGGACTGGTGGGGGAGAGTTGGAGGGGCTGGGTGGGGGGAGAGTGGGAGGGGCTGGGTGGGGTACAGCGGGAGGTGCTTGTTGGGGGGAGAGTGGGAGGTGCTGGTTGGGGGCAGAGTGGGGGGAACTGGGTGGGGGGAGAGTGGGAGGGGCTGGGTGGGGTAAGAGTGGGAGGTGCTGGGTGGGGAAAGATTGGGAGGGGCTGGGTGGGGGGAGAGTGGGAGGGGCTGGGAGGGGTAGGAGGTGCTGGGTGGAGGAGAGTGCGAAGGACTGGGTGCGGGTAGAGTGGGAGGGGCTGGGTGGGGGGAGAGTGGGAGGGGCTGGGTGGGGAAGAGTGGGAGGGACTGGGTGCGGGGATTGTGGGAGGGACTGGGTGCGGGGAATTGTGGGAGGGGCTGGGTGCGGGGATTGTGGGAGGGACTGGGTGCGGGGAATTGTGGGAAGGGCTGCGTGTGGGGAGAGTGGGAGGGGCTGGGTGGGGGGAGAGTGGGAGGGACTGGGTGCGGGGATTGTGGGAGGGGCTGGGTGCGGGGATTGTGGGAGGGGCTGGGTGGGGGGAGAGTGGGAGGGGCTGGGTGGGTGACGAGTGGCATGGCATCCGACCCCAGTGAATTAAAGGAATTGGATCGAATCACAGTAAATGAAGGTAAGTGAATCGAGCTCAGTTAGTTAAAGCAATGGGATCGGGTCCCAGAGAATTAAAGATATGATGGGATCCAAGAGAATTAAAGGATTGTGGTCCAATTTCATTGAATTAAAGGAATGGGGTCCTATTTAAGTGCATTAAAGGAATGGGATCAGATCCCAGAGGATTCAAGGAATGTGATCGGATCCCAGTGAATTAAAGGAATGGGATCGGATCCCAGAGGATTAAAGGAATGGGATGGGATCCTAGTGAATTAAAGGAATGGAATCGGTTCCCAGATGATTAAAGGAATGGGATCGGATCCCAGTGAATTAAAGGAATGGGATCGGATCCCAGAGGATTAAAGGAATGGGATGGGATCCCAGTGAATTAAAGGAATGGAATCGGTTCCCAGATGATTAAAGGAATGGGATCGGATCCCAGTCAATTAAAGGAATGGAATCGGATCCCAGAGTATTAAAGGAACTGGGTTTCGATCGCAGAGGATTAAAGGACTGGAATAATATCCCAGCAATTCAAAGGAATGGGATTGAATCCCAGTGAATTAAAGGATTTGCATAGAATCACAGCGAAATAAGGTAGAGAATCGAATCCCAGGGATTTAAAGGACTTGGCTCGGAACCCAGTGAATTAAAGGAATGGAATCAGGTCCCACAGAATTAAAGGAATGGGATCGGATCCCTGTGGATTAAAGGAATTGGATCGGATCCCAGTGAATTAAAGGAATGGAATCTGATCCCAGTGGATTGAAGAAAGGGGGTCGGATCCCAGAGGATTAAAGCAATGGGATCGGATCCCAGTGAATTCAGCGAATTGGCTCGAATCCCAGGGATTTAAAGGAATTGGCTCGGAACCCAGTGAATTAAAGCAATGGGATCAGGTAACACAGAATTAAAGGAATGGGATCGGATCCCAGTGAATTAAATGAATGGGATCAGATCCCAGAGGATTAAAGGAATAGAGTCGGATCCCAGTGGATTAAAGAAAGGGGGTCGGATCCCAGAGGATTAAATGAATGGGATCATTCCCAGCGAATTAATGAATGGGGTCGGATCCCAGTGAATTAAAGGAATGCGTTCAAATCCCAGAGGATTAAAGGAATGGGGTCGGATTCCAATGGATTAAAGGATTGGGATCAGATCCCAGAGGATTAAAGGAATGGGGTCGGATTCCAGTGGTGTAAAGGAATGGGATCAGATCCCAGAGGATGAAAGGAATGGGATCAGATCCCAGAGGTTAAAAGGAATGGGGACGGATTCCAGTGGTGTAAAGGAATGGGATCAGATCCCAAAGGATAAAATGAATGGGATCAGATCCCAGAGGATTAAAGGAATGGGGTCGGATCCAGTGGATTAAAGGAATGGGATCAGATCCCAGAGGATTAAAGGAATGGGGTCGGATTCCAGTGGATTAAAGGAATCGGATCAGATCCCAGAGGATTAAAGGAATGGGATCAGATCCCAGAGGATTAAAGGAATGGGGTCGGATTCCAGTGGATTAAAGGAATCGGATCAGATCCCAGAGGATTAAAGGAATGGGATCAGATCCCAGAGGATTAAAGAATGGGATCAGATCCCAGAGGATTAAAGGAATGGGGTCGGATCCCAGTGGATTAAAGGAATGGGATCAGATCCCAGAGGATTAAAGGAATGGGGTCGG
>JASTWF010000079.1:907198-999698 GCA_030390025.1 Squalus acanthias
AAAGAACAGCTAGACTTAAAATAAATAAATAAAAACCCCAACACATTTGTAAAATAACTATAGTTGAATAAATTAACCACTTTAAACAAAAATTTAAATTTTTGAAAAAGGTAAAATACTTTTTAAAAGTTATAAAAATAAACTTACCTTTTTTTAAATATCTAAAAAAGATAAACCTGTTGAAAAAAAATTCAAATTATACTTAATTAACCACTTACCTTGTTCAAAACGTGTCTTCCGCCTCTTTTCATTAGCGTAGTATCTTCAATACTTACCCTCGTGTATAAAGCTGAAAAAAAATCTAAGTTTGCTGCATTCACGCAGCCTCTAGCGCGCACGCAGTTCACCTAGGAACCGCCCCCTTCACCATACCGGAAGTTCCGGTTTCCCGTGCATGTGCAGTGCATGCAGGAAACCGGCACTTCGGGAAGCAATACGGGTGAGTACGGACTGTGTACTCACCCGGGAAGGGCCGAATTTTTGGGCCATGACATCTAGTTCCCTTGTCTAGATCATTAATATATATTGTGAATAGCTGGGGTCCAAGGACCGATCCCTGCGGTAGACCACTAGTCACTGCCTGCCACTCGGAAAAAGACCCGTTTATTCCAACTCTTTGCTTTCTGTCTGCCAACCAGTTCTCTATCCAAGTCAATACCTTGCTCCCAATCCCATGTGACTTAACTTTACATGATAATCTCTTATGCGGGACATTATCAAAAGCCTTTTGGAAGTCCAAATACACCACATCCACTGGTGCTCCCTTATCTATTTTACCAGTTACATTCTCAAAAAATTCCAGTGGATTAGTCAAGCATGATTTACCTTTTGTAAATCCATGTGGACTTTGTCCGATCCTGTCACTGTTTTCCAAGTGCTCAGCTATTACATCTTTTATAATGGACTCTAGCATTTTCCCCACTACCGATGGCAGGCTTACCGGTCTATAATTCCCGTTTTCTCTCTATCACCCTTTTTGAATAGTGGGGTAACATTAGCTACCCTTCAATCCATGGGTACTCTTCCAGATTCCATCGAAAGTTGGAAGATGACTGTGGGGCTGAGCTCGACACCAGGTCAGAGCTGCTGACTGGGTCATTCCTGCTCAGTGTTTGGTGCACAGTACGTCACCAAATGAGAACAACTGACATAGCTTAGCCCGGGAATGGAGCCTGGGTCCTTCCTGCTGTGTGTGTGGGGCTCAGTACCTCACCTAATGAGAACAACTGACATACCTCAGACCGGGAATGTAGCCTGGGCCCTTCCTGCTCTGTGTGTGGGGCTCAGTACCTCACCTAATGAGAACAACTGACATACCTCAGCCCGGGAATGGAGCCTGGGTCCTTCCTGCTGTGTGTGTGGTGCTCAGTACCTCACGTAATGAGAACAGCTGACATACCTCAGCCCGGGAATGGAGCCTGGGCCCTTCCTGCTGTGTGTGTGGGGCTCAGTACCTCACCTAATGAGAACAACTGATATACCTCAGCCCGGGAATGGAGCCTGGGCTCTTCCTGCTCTGTGTGTGGGGCTCAGTACCTCACCTAATGAGAACAACTGACATACCTCAGCCCGGGAATGGAGCCTGGGTCCTTCCTGCTGTGTGTGTGGCGCTCAGTACTTCACCTAATGAGAACAACTGACATACCTCAGCCCGGGAATGGAGCCTGGGGCCTTCCTGCTCTTTGTTGGGCTCATTACCTCAACAGGTCATATCAGCCAACAAACCAAATGCCGTGAATTGATCCTGCGCCCACCCTGCTCTGTGTGGGCCTCTGTACCATGCCGGGTGAGATGAGCTAACACACCACCGGCCAGGGAATGATCCTGGGCCAATCCTGCTCTGTTTGAAGTGCTCAGTTCCACACTGAGTGATATCTGCTAACACACCACAGGCCGTGGAATAATCCAAAGACTATCAATGACTGTTTGGGCGTCAGATCCACACCACGCGTGTGATATCAGGCTGTGGAATGATCCTGGGCCCTTCCTGCTCTGTGTGGGGCTCCGTACCACACCGGGTGAGATCAGGTAACACACCACAGGCCGTGGAACGATCCTCGGCCCATCCTTTTTATAATTTGTTTTTTTTATGGGATGTGGGCGTCGCTGCCAATGCCGGTTTTTATTTGCCATCCGTAGACTCCGGTGTCCCAGCACTGGGGAGAGTCTCAGAGACCCAGAGATGGAGAGACGCAGGAAATTCATCATTTTACTGCTTGTTATCTCGGGCAATTTCATCCTGTTATGGGCAGTGTTTGTTGTGTACTTTATATGGTGGCGGATGTATTCCGGATCTGGGTCTCTATATCTACCTCTTTATGTAAGGGACATAGGAATGATGATGCAGATGCTGAGCTGCTGCACAAACACTTGGACTTATGCCGTGACCCAGACTAAGTTCAGAGAGCAGTTGAAGAATGTGGGGAAATATCCCGGAACTCTGATTGTAAAACTCATTCAAGAATGAGAAGAAGCGGAGACTTTGCAGCCTGATAGATCCCTGGGCCTAATATTCTGAGAGAGTCGCTCTACCCCTGGCCGCCCGCTGGCCGGGCCGGTGATATGCGACATTAAAACACTCACTCAAACACTGTCTGCACTGGACTCCCTGTGAGGGGCGTGGCCATCTGCCCCCGCCCAGCACAAAAATGGCGGCTCTGGCGCCTCGCACAAAGATGGCGGCTCTCTCTCTCTCGGGGCCTTTTCCCGCGGGCCGGTTGCCACCATTGAGGTTTCCCCTTTCCCGAAGCGAGTCCGGGGAGAGGCGACGGGAGGCGTGCGTCCGGAGGGTAGCAGCAGCGGGAGGCCTGGTTACCCAGGTAGCGGGCGGGTGACGATGGGGGGCAGCCCGGCCCGCGGAGGAGGAAGCCCGGCACCAGGACTTTATAAAACATCATAGCACTTTACAAATCTTTATAAATCATTCATACATCATTTTTTAATTAATTGGATGTATGTGTCACTTGCAAGGCCAGCACTTACATTGCCCTGAAGAAGGTGGCTTTGAGTCGCCTTATACACTGAATGCCTTGCCATGACATTTAAGAGAGCAGTTAAGAGTCAACCACATTCCCGGGGTCTGGAGTCACATTTCGTTCGGAATGAGTAAGGACGGTAGATTAATTTCCCTACAGGACATTCGTGAACCAAATGTGTTTTATGACAATCTGGTAGTTTCATGGTCACCATTACTGACACGAGCTTTTTATTACAGATTTATTGAATTAATTGAATTAAAATTCTCCAGCTGGGGGGTTTGATCTCAGGATCATTCATCCAGGTATTTGCATTCCTAGTCCAGCAACATAACTACTATGCTACCGTACCATTCAAATATATCGCCGTTCCTTCATCACCCCCGGGTCAAAAGTCTGAAATTCCTTCCGGAACAGTATTGTGGGAGCACTTTCCCCAAACGGACTGCAGCGGTTCAAGATAAAGACCCAACATTTTATCATGTTAAGCTTGGGATCGACAAGTAATATCGGACTTGACAGCGTCACCCATATCCTGCTAACAACTAAATATAATAAATAAACTGGGAATGAAATAAATGATTTGTGATTCATTGATTGAAAGCAGGCGAGGCCTGTGATCAGAGCGGGTCGTCATGCTCCGCTAAATGATTTTATGATTGATAAGACTCACACTTTCCCAATTTCGCTTTCCTTTCGAAAGGTGCTTGATAAAGTACCACATATTACCAAAATTGAAGCCCATGGGATTAAACTGGCAGTGTCAACAGTGATAGGTGCGAGATATATCTGTATTTCAGTGAGTAGTATGCGGAGTAACAGTCCAGAGTGTGGCAAATATCAGAGTGTTACAGTGAGGGGGGGTGGGGTATATCAGAGTGTTACAGTGAGGGGTGTGGGGTATATCAGAGTGTTACAGTGAGGGGTGTGGGCTGTATCACAGTGTTACAGTGAGGTTTTTGGGGTATATCAGTGTGTTACAGTGAGGGGTGTGGCGTATATCAGAGCGTTACAGTGAGGGGTGTGGGCTGTATCAGGGTGTTACAGTGAGGGGTGTGGGCTGTATCAGAGTGTTACAGTGAGGGGTGTGTGCTGTATCAGTGTGTTACAGTGAGGGGTGTGGGCTGTATTCGAGTGTTACAGTGAGGGGTGTGGGCTGTATCAGAGTGTTACAGTGAGGGGTGTGGGCTGTATCAGAGTGTTACAGTGAGGGGTTCGGGGTATATATGAGAGACAGAGTGAGAGGTAGGGGTATATCAGCGGGTTACATTGAGGGGTGTGGGGTATATCAGATCGTTACATTGAGGGGAGTGGGAAAGCGAGGGTTGTGGTTTATATCAGAGTGTTACTGTGAGGGGTGTGGCGTGTATCAAGGTTACATTGAGGGGTGTGGGATAAATCAAAGTGTTACAGTGAGTGGTGTGGGGTATATCAGGGTTACTGTGAGGGTTGTGGGTATATCAGTGTTACATTGAGGTGTGTGGGGTATATCAGCGTGTTACTGTCAGGGGTGTGGGGTCTATCAGTGCGTTACAGTGACGGTTGTGCAGAATAACAGAGTGTGCTACAATGCGGGGTGTGGATTATATCAGTATTGCAGTGAGTGGTGAGGGTAGTAACAGTCCAGAGTGTGGCATGCATCAGTGTGTTAAGATGAGGTGTGTGTGGTATATCAGTGTGTTACAGTGAGGGGTGTGGGGTATATGGGAGTGTTTGTGCGAGGCGTGTGGAGTTTATCAGAGAGTTAGAGAGAGAGGTGTGTGTTATATCAGAGTGTTAGAGTAAGGGGTATGGGGTATATCAGTGTGTGAGTGAGGGGTGTCGGGTTTATCACAGAGTAAGAGTGAGGGATGTGGGTTATATCAGCATGTTAGTGTGTGGGGTGTGGAGTATATCAGTGTTAAAGTGAGGGCTGTGGAGCATATCAGAGTGTTACAGTGAGTGGTGTGGGGTATACCTGTTTTTTACAGTGAGGGGTGTGGGGGAGGGCGAACAGCAGGTTGTCGTGGTGCACATAGGCATCAACGAAATAGGTAAAAAACGGGATAAGGTCCTAAAAGCCGAATATAGGGAGTTAGGAGGAAAATTAAAAAATAGGACCTCAAAGGTGGTAATCTCAGGATTGCTACCAGTGCCACGTGCTAGTCAGTGTAGAAATAGGAGGATATTTCAAATGAATACGTGGCTAGAGGAGTGGTGCAATGGGGAGCTATTCGAATTCCTTGGACGTTGGAACCGGTTCTGGGGAGTTGGGACCAGTACAAACGCGACGGTCTGCACCTGGGCAGGGCCGGGGCCGATGTCCTAGGGTGTTTGCTAGTGCTGTTGGGAAGGGTTTAAACAAAAGTGGCAGGGGGTTGGGAACCTGAGCAGGGAGACAGAGGAAAGGGAAACAAGGATAAAAGCAAAAGACAGGAAGTAGAAAAACAAAAGTAGAAGGCAAAGAACTCAACGGTTTAAATCAAACATGGTGACAGTAAATAATAATTCATATAGGTCTGAGAGCGTTAAAAAAACAAGCCTGAAGGCTTTTAGTCTTAATGCAAGGAGCATTCGGAACAAGGTAGATGAATTAATTGCGCAAATAGAGGTAAATGAATACTATTTGATTGGGATTACAAAAACATGGCTCCAGGGTGGCCAAGGCTGGGAACTCAACATCCAGGGGTATTCAATATTTAGGAAAGATAGGCAAAAAAGAAAGGGAGGTGGGGTAGCATTGCTGGTTAAAGAGGTGATTAACACAATTGAAAGGAAGGATATTAGCTCTGATGATGCAGAATCTGTATGGGTAGAACTGAGAAATAACAAGAGGCAGAAAAAGTTAGTGGGAGTGGTATGTAGACCTCCAAACAGTAATACGGAGATTGGGGATGGCATTAAAAGGGAAATTAGAGAAGCATGCAGTAAGGGCACAGCAGTCATCATGGGTGACTTTAATTTACATATAGATTGGGCTAACCAAATTAGTAAAAATACTGTGGAGGAGGAATCCCTAGAATGTTTACGGGATGGTTTTCTGGAACAAGATGTCGAGGAACCAACCAGAGATCAGGCCATCTTCGACTGGGTATTATGTAACGAGATAGGATTAATTAGCAATCTTGTTGTACGAGGCCCCTTGGGTCAGAGTGATGAATATATGATAGAATTCTTCATTAGGATGGAGAGTGAAGTAGTTGAATCAGAGACTAGGGTCCTGAATTTAAATAAAGGAAACTACGATGGTATGAGGCGCGAATTGGGTAGCATTGATTGGGGAATGTCACTCAAAGGGTTGACGGTGGATAGGCAATGGCAAACATTCAAAGACTGCATGGATGAACTACAGAATTTGTTCATCCCAGTGTGGCATAAGAATAGAACAAAAAGGGTGACTCAACCGTGGCTAACAAGGGAAATTAGGGATAGCATAAGATCCAAGGAGAGGGCATATAAATTGGCCAGAAAAAGTGGTAGCCCTGAGGATTGGGAGCAGTTTAGGATTCAACAAAGGAGGGCAAAGGGATTAATTAAGAAGGGGAAAATAGAATATGAAAGTAAGCTTGCTGGGAACATAAAAATTAACTGTAAGAGCATTATAGATATGTGAAGAGAAAAAGATTAGTGAAATCAAGTGCAGGTCCCTTGTAGTCAGAAGCGGGGGAAGTTATAATGGGGAGCAAAGAAATGGGTGACCAATTAAATGCATATTGTGGTTCTGTCTTCACAAAGGAGGACACAAATAACCTCCCAGAGATGTTGGAGAACATAGGGTCTGATGAAAGGGAGGAACTGAAATAAATCAGTTTTTGCAGGGAAATGGTGTTAGGGAAATTGACGGGATTGAAGTCCGATAAATCCCCAGGGCCTGATAATCTACATCCTAGGGTACTTCAGGAAGTGGCCCTAGAAATAGTAGATGCATTGCTGATCATCTTCCAACATTCGATGGAATCTGGATTGGAGGGTAGCTTAGGTTACCCCACTATTCAATAAGGGAGGTAGAGAGAAAGTGGGGAAGATTGACATCGGTAGTGGGGAAAATGCTAGAGTCCATTGTAAAGGATGTAATAGCAGAGCACTTGAAAAACAGTGACAGGATCGGACAAAGTCAACATGGATTTACAAAAGGTAGATCGTGCTTGACTAATCTACGGGAATTTTTTGAGGATGTGA
This sequence comes from Squalus acanthias, assembly GCA_030390025.1. Taxonomy (NCBI): domain Eukaryota; kingdom Metazoa; phylum Chordata; class Chondrichthyes; order Squaliformes; family Squalidae; genus Squalus; species Squalus acanthias. The sequence continues at coordinate 914,332 of JASTWF010000079.1, forward strand.
CTGGGAAAATAGATAAGAGAGAACCAGTAGATGTGGTGTATTCGGACTTTCAAAAGGCTTTCGATAAGGTCCCGCATAAGAGATTAACGTGTAAAGTTAATGCACATGGAGTTGGGGGCAAGGTATTGACTTGGATAGAGAACTGGTTGGTGGACAGAAAGCAGAGAGTAGGAATTAATGGGTATTTTTCCGAGTGGCAGCCAGTGAATAGTGGGGCACCGCTGGGTTCGGTCCTTGGACCCCAGCTATTCACAATATACATTAATGATATAGATAAGGGAACTAAATGTAATATCTCCAAGTTTGCAGATGACACAAAGCTGGGAGGGCGTGTGCGCTGCGAGGAGGATAATGTGAAACTCCAGGATGAATTGGATAGGTGGGTGAGTGGGCGGAAGCGTGGCAGATGCAAAATAACGTGGATAAATGCGAGGTTATCCACTTTGGTTTCAAAAACACAAAGGCAGTTTATTATCTGAATGGCAATAGATTGGGAGAAGGTGGAAGGGCAACGAGACCTGGGTGTCCTTGTGCACCAGTCGCTGAAGGTAAGCATGCAGGTGCAGCAGGCGGTTAAGAAGGCAAATGGTATGTTGCCCTTCATAGCGAAAGGGTTTGAGTATAGGAACAGGGATGTCCTGCTGCAGTTGTACAGGGCCTTGGTGAGACAACACCTTGAGTACTGTGTGCAATTTTGGTCACCTTATCTGAGGAAGGATGTTCTTGCCATGGAAGGAGTTCAGCGAAGATTCACAAGGCTGATGCCTGGGATGGCAGGAATGACATATGAGGAGAGATTGGGTCGATTGGGCTTATACTCGCTGGAGTATAGAAGAATGAGAGGGGATCTCATCGAAACATATAAAATTCTGACAGGTCTGGACAAACTAGATGCAGGAAGAATGTTCCCGATCGTCGGAGAGTCCAGAATCAGGGGTCATAATCTCACGATAAGGGGTAAGCCATTTAGGACAGAAATGAGGAAGAATTTCTTCACCCAGAGAGTGGTGAACCTGTGGAATTCTCTACCACAGCAGTTAGTTGAGGCCAAGTCATTAAATATATTCAAGAATGAGTTAGATATATTTCTTAAAGCTAAAGGTATCAAGGGATATGGGGAGAAGGCAGGTACAGGGTACTGAATTTGGATGATCAGCCATGATCCCATCGAATGGCGGAGCAGGCTCAAGGGGCCGAATGGCCTACTGCTGCTCCTATCTTCTACGAGGGGTGTTGGCTATATCAGAGTGTTAGAATGAGGGGTGTCGGGTATAATAGAGAATGTTACAGTGAGGACTGTGGTGTATATCATTGAGAGGTCGCACAACACCAGGTTATAGTCCAACAGTTTTATTTGAAATCACAAGCTTTCGGAGCTATCGATTTGCTCCTTCCTCAGGTGAAGTAAATTAGATACAGAATCTCCAAAGCATATATAGATGGAAAACAAAGAATGTGTACTTTACAATTGCAGACCAATAAATTAAATCATCCTGACTATCTGCCGAGGTGTGATAAAGTTAATTAAGTCAGCCAGGAAGGTACCACATCAAAGACATAGCAAGATACAACTGAGACAATGAGGTGTAGTCGCAGGGGTTCTAACGTGTCAAAAGCTGCCGTCTGTATGTAAAACGAAAAGCTTTAACATTTTTTACTTTTTTACTGGGAAAATTTTTACTTTTTTTACTGGGAATCACATCTGTGAACAAGCTAACGACGACTCGAGTCCGGATCACGTCATGTATCGTGACATAAACCCAAGATCCCGATTGAGACCGTCTTCATGAGTGCGGAACTTGGCTATCAGTTTCTGCTCGATGATTTTGCGTTGTCGTGTGTTTCTAAGGTTGCCTTGGAGAACGCTTACCCGCAGATCCGAGGCTGAATGTCCTTGACTGCTGAAGTCCTCGGATCTGCGGGTAAGCGTTCTCCAAGGCAACCTTAGAAACACACGACAACGCAAAATCATCGAGCAGAAACTGATAGCCAAGTTCCGCACTCATGAAGACGGTCTCAATCGGGATCTTGGGTTTATGTCACGATACATGACGTGATCCGGACTCGAGTCGTCGTTAGCTTGTTCACAGATGTGATTCCCAGTAAAAAAAGTAAAAATTTTCCCAGTAAAAAAGTAAAAAAATGTTAAAGCTTTTCGTTTTACATACAGACGGCAGCTTTTGACACGTTAGAACCCCTGCGACTACACCTCATTGTCTCAGTTGTATCTTGCTATGTCTTTGATGTGGTACCTTCCTGGCTGACTTAATTAACTTTATCACACCTCGGCAGATAGTCAGGATGATTTAATTTATTGGTCTGCAATTGTAAAGTACACATTCTTTGTTTTCCATCTATATATGCTTTGGAGATTCTGTATCTAATTTACTTCACCTGAGGAAGGAGCAAATCGATAGCTCCGAAAGCTTGTGATTTCAAATAAAACTGTTGGACTATAACCTGGTGTTGTGCGACCTCTCAATTTTGTCCACCCCAGTCCAACACCGGCATCTCCGCATCGTGTATATCATTGTCAGAGTGAGGGGTGTGGAGTTTATCAGTATTACAGTGAGGGGTGTGGGGTATAACAGAGAATGTTACAGTGAGGGGTGTGGTGTATTTCGGAGTGTTGCAGTGAGGGGTGTGGGGTATATCAGAGAGTTAGAGTGAGTAGAGTGGGCTTTTTATCGAAGGTTTACAGTGAGGTGTGTGGTGTATATCAGTGTTAGAGTGAGGGGTGTGGTGTGTATCAGAGAGTTAGGGTGAGGCGTGTGATATATATCAAAGGTTTACAGTGAGGGGTGTGGTGTCTATTAGTTTTAGAGTGAGAGGTGTGGGCTATATCAAAGGTTTACAGTGAGGGAAGTGGTGTCGGATAGAGTGTACCTGTAGGATTTAGTAAAGATTGTTAAGATTCTATAGCCATTTTTATATAACTATAATATGAGACATTGTATGTTAAAAACGTAAAAAGCCTGTTAAAAATGGCGAATGGCTGAGACCAGGGCAGGATGGAAAATTATGCCAACCTGAATCAAAACCTCTGTTTTAAATTACTGTAGTAATGGAATGTAGTGCTTAGTAAATACCGAGTTAGTCAGGGACATGGAATTCGGTTATGATATGGAAAAGTGACCGGAGTTGGAGCCTTCATTTTAGAAACAGCAGATTAGACAAACTGTTTAGAAGACACCTCAAGGATGTTCTGTAAAGTGAAGTTCTTAGCTAAGGGTATTTTGTTCTGCACAGAAATAGGCTTAGCGGAACTAACGAGGTCATAAGATGATTGACAAGAAAAGGGGAGGGAATCATAGACCGTACTTGTGAAGGGCAGAATGGTGAGATAGCCCAAGCAGCTGCAAGTTGCTATGTATTTTGAAGGAAGAAAAATGTTAGAACGGAACAGCTATTGAACACCGAAAGCAGCGCGAAACCAGAGGAAAAAGAAGCTTCAGTCAACAGATCACAGAAAGCGGTTGAAGAGAACGCGCCACAATCACTCGGAAGGAGCGCCAGGGTTCAATGAACAAACTGCGACTATCTTCTTGTTAAGTATTACTTCTTTGTACTGGATGTTTAATGCTCAATAAACCTGTTTTACTGATACACAATATATCTGTACACAGAGTGGTTTGTGTAGTCACGGGAAATTATTCACAAGAGCTTTTAAAAGCTTCAGTGGGTATATCAGTGTTAGCGTGAGGGGTGTGGAGTATATCACTGTTAGAATGAGGGGTTTGGAGTATATCAGAGTATTACAGCGAGGGAGGTGAGGTATATCAGAGTGTTATTGTAAGTTATTTGGAGTATATAAACGAGTTAGAGTGAGAGGTATAATCCACTGGGATCCGACCCCATTCCTTTAATTCACTGGGTTTCGATCCCATTTCTTTAATTCAATGGGATATTATTCTATTCCTTTAATCCACTGGGATCCGACCACATTCCTTCAATTCTTTGGGATCTGATCCCATTCCTTTAATTCACTGGGATCCGATCACATTTCTTTAATTCTGTCGGACATGTTCCAATACGGGGACCCAACCCCACTCCTTTCATCCTCTCGATCCCATCACAATCCTTTAATTCTCTGGGATGCGATCCTATTGCTTTAATTCACTGGGATCCGATCCCATTCCTTAGATCGCCTGGGATCTGATCACTTACCGTTAATTCATTGGGGTCCGATCCCATTCCTTTATATCACTGGGATTTGACCACTTCCCTTTAATTTGCTGTGATCCCATCGTTCATTTAATTCACTGAGATATTCTCACATTCCTTTAGTTCACTGGGATCCGATAACATTCATTTAATTCAGTGTGACCTGATCCCATTCCTTTAATTCACTGGGGTCCAAGCCCATTCCTTTAAATCCCTGGGATTCGGTCCTTTTCCTTATATTCGCTGTGATCCGATCCAATTCCTTTAATTCACTGGGATCCGAGTCCATTCCTTTAATTCGCTGCAATCCGGTCACATTCCTTAAATTCGCTGGGATCTGGTCACATTCATTTTATTCGATATTCATACCATTCCTTTAAATCGCTGGGATTTTATTCCATTTCTTCAATCCTCTGGCACGAAACACCTTTCCTTTAATCCAGTGGGATCCGATCAAATGACTTTAATTATCTGGGACCTGATCACATTCCTTTAATTCAGTGGGATCCTACCACATTCCTTGAATTCACTGGGATCCGATCTCATTCTTTTTATACTCTGGGATCCATAACCACTGCTTTAATTCACTGAGATCCGATCCCATTCCTTTAATTCAATGGAGCCGGAACCCACTGACCCCCACCCAGTCCCTCCCACTCTAACCCTAACCCAACCCTCCCACTTTAACACCAGCCCAGCCCCTCCCACTCTCCCCCATCAAGCCCCTCCCACTATAACCCCACTCCGAGCCCAAACATGCTCTGACAATCGTCATTTCAGTTTCCAGGATTTGACCCTTTATATCTGCGCGTTTACTACAGCCGATTTAAAGTTAATCGCTCTGATCCCCCACAGGGAATGATGTCACTGGAACTACAGGTCTAAACAAACCTTCTCCAGCAACAACCTTCCAAGTGTCAGCTGGCTATCGATATTTCCATTGTTCACGCTCCCTTCACAAAGTAAACTTGTTCCGATCTTCACCCTGATCACATTCACTCCGAGATAGATCAGCAAGTGAGGCACAGTCAGTTCCGCTCCCTTTCCTTCAATTAAACTGGCTGTGCAGCCTCCGGACTCAAACTGCCCAGTTTACAAACCGATTGTGATTTCTGATCTGATTGTAATGCGCAGTGTGAGGGTAAGGCTTGCTCTGTGATCTCCCGGTTTGACCCGTCCAGTTAAAGGGGCCTCATTTGATGAGACAGTGATTGGCAAAACCCAGGGGTTTCACTGAAGTTGCAATGACCTGATGTGCTAGAATACAAGAAGAGGTCTCCATGTGGTTGCGACCCAGAGAACAGGGTGAGCGGGCGATGGGCTGTGAAAGGATTCTTTGCCTTCTACCAATGTTGTTAAGTAGCTGTCTACATTTACAGAAACAGGAGGAGGCCATTCAGCCCCTCCAGCACGTTCCACCATTCAATTAGATCGTGGCTGATCTGTATCTTAACTTCATCCTTCGTTCCATAACCCGTAATAAACTTCCTAACATAAATCTATCACTCTAAGTTTAGAAATTTTCCATCGAGCCCCCGCCTCAGCAGCTTTTTTTGGGGAGAGGGTTGCAAACTTCTACTACACTTTGTGTGAAGAAGTGGTTCCTGGTATCACCCCTGAATGGCCTAGCTCTAAATTTAAGTTTAAGTCCCCTTGTTCTGGACACCCTCACCAGAGGAGATAGTTTCTGTATCTAACCTATCAACTCCTTTAATTACCATAAAAATCTCCATGAGATCACCCTGTATACCCCTTCTATACTCAAGGGAATACAAGCCTAGTCCGTGTACTCTGTCCTCATAATTTAAACCCTTAAGCCGTGGTATCATTCTGCCAAAACTACGCTGCACCCACTCCGAGTCCAATATATCCTTGGTGAGGTGAGGTGCGCAGAATTGAACGAAATAATCCAGATGGGGAGTAACCAGAGACCCATACAACTGAAATGTAACGACCAACTCTTTGTATTCCAGTCCGCTTGAGATGATGGCGAACATTTCAATCGCTTTTTCAATTGTTTTTCACACCTGTCTACCTTGTTCATAAGAACTTAAGAAATAGAAGCAAGAGTAGGCCATTTGGCTGATCTCCTACCTCATTTCCACTGTCCTGCACTATTCCCATATCCCTTGATTACCTTAATATTCAAAAATCGATCGATCTCTGTCTTGAATATACTCAACGACTGAGCCTCCACAGCCCTCTGGGGTAGAGATTTCCAAAGATTCACCACCCTCTGAGTGAAGAAATTTCTCCTCATCTCTGTCCTAAATGGTCGAACCCCTTATTCAGAGACTGTGACCCCTGTTTCTGGACTCCCCAATCAGGAGAAACTTCCTCCCTGCATATATACTCTCAAGCCCTGTAAGAATTTTGTATGTTTCAATGAGATCGCCTGTTATTCTTCTAATCTCGATATTATAGGCCTAGTCTACTCAATCTATCCTCATAAAACAATCCCCCCATCCCAGGAACCAATCTAGCGAAGAATTGTTGCATGCCCTCCAAGGCAAATAAGTCTTTCATTGGGAAGTAGACCAATACTGTGTTAATGGGAGGCGATTCCCTTTGTGTTAGGGGCTGGGAAACGGTTCCTTAGACTCACTGCTAAGCTGCAGAGTAACTGTGATCTCTCTGTAGTGTACCTGACTCCTCACTGGGTGATTCTCGTCCGTTCCCAGGTACGAGACATGCTGAAATACCACCTTCCGTGAAAGAGACTCCCGCTGAAGCTGAAAGCTGAAACTGCAGGGCAAGATAGAAATAAATAAGTGGACAGAACCGGAAGATCAGGGAGTGTCAGGGTGGGGTGGTGTGCGGTGGGTTGGGGGCTGGGCTGCCGTGGTTTGGGGTTAGTGATGCTGTGTGTGGGTGCGCCGAATGTAAGGTATGGGTGAGGAGCATTGGAGTGGGGGTGCGGTGGGAGGTGTGGACTGGGAGTGGAGTGCTGTGTTAAAATCCTAACTTACATACAACAGACAGCCAAGCCTGGGAGGCAATGTCATGTTGTAGGCCCCTATGTGGGATGTAATGCTTCCTCTAACCTAACTAACTAAAGACACTGTCTCAAACTCTAATACAATTTTCCGAAGATATCGAAACATACGCAGTCCCAGTAAGACTTAACTTATACATTAACCCCTTACTTGTCTCGAGCAAAAACATTTAATCAGTTAAACACAGTATTATTCACGTCACAGTTTCATTCGCATAATCAAAAATATTTTTGGCATCCCTCGTTTCTAACAGCAGGATAACAGTGCTAGAAGATTTTGCTGTCAAAATCTCGCTTTGGATCTTCCTGCTCTCTTTGTGTGTTGGGCTCGGTACCACACTGGGTGTGAGATCAGCTCACTCAGCACAGGCCGGGGATAGAGCCTGGGGCTTTCCTGCTCTGTGTGTGTGTGAGGCTGGGTACCAAACCGGCTGTGAGTTCAGGTTAACTCAGCACGGGCCGGGGATGGAGCCTGGGCCTCTCCTGCTCTGTGTGTGTGTGGTGCTCAGTACCACACCGGGTGTGATCATACTAACTCAGCGCTGGCCGGCGATGGAGCCTGGGCCTCTCCTGCTCTCTCTGTGTGTGTGCTGCTCAGTACCACACCGGGTGTGATAATACTAACTCAGCGCTGGCCGGGGATGGAGCCTGGGACTCTCCTGCTCTGTGTGTGTGTGTGGTGCTCAGTACCACACCGGGTGTGATAATACTAACTCAGCGCTGGCCGGGGATGGAGCCTGGGACTCTCCTGCTCCGTGTGGTTCAGTTACTCACTGCATACTGAAACTGAGCCTGATTGCAATGAAATCTATGTGTATCAATGTATAAAGTTCGTTTCAGAGCAGATTAAAACTCAGGTACTTCAGATTGTGTTGCAGTGAAGTGTTGTGGTGACAATGGTTCAATGAGTCTGTTTGTTTAATGACTGTAATTAATGTCAGTTACAGTGAGGCCTAATGATGTCACTCGGGGATTTCCCTCTGCTCTAAATAAGGAGCTCCCTTCACTGTGACCTCACACAGTCAGCGCGCTGCCTCCAGCACAAATACCACCAGACACTCACAGAAGGGAAGTCATGGTTTCGAGCATCTCTATGTCATTCATTGAAGATTATCAGATAACAAGAATATTTTATGATATACAAGAGATTTACTATCCCATTCTCGCTGCTGTTGCTGTTCCTAGTAAGTATGAATTTCCTGTTATTAATTATATAAAACATGTTACACTGTAATATTATTCTGGATATTTACCGTCGGTCACTCAGTTATTAATGGTATTCTGTGTTTCAAGTTGTTGCATCTTTGTTAACGCATGGGTTGTTGTTTATAAATACCGAAACATTCTCTCTGCTGTTGGTGTCCCTGGTAAGACTCTGTATTCAGCTATTAATTCTGCAAATCATGTTTCACTCCATTACTGTTCTTGTCATTTACTCCCCCCACCCCTCTCTGCTGTTGGTGTCCCTGGTAAGTCTCTGTATCGGGCTATTAATTCTGTAAATCATGTTTCACTGTATTTCTCTCCTTGTCATTCTCCATCCTATCCGCGCTGCTGTCGGCTATTGATTCTCAAGATGAAACGGTGTTACCAAGAATCAATTGTTCTATATTCAACGCAAGAAAGAATATTGGAAGAGACTCTGATTAACGAATTTCGTTCTGCTATCTGCACTGAACATTTGTAACAGATCAGAAGAATGTTGTCTTGCTTGAGGAGACTTTCACCTAATGGCGGGAGGTCATCGACATGAAACGTTAACTCTCCGGAGATGCTGCCTGACCTGCTGAGTATTTCCAACATTTTCTGTTTTTATTTCAGATTTCCAGCATCTGCAGTATTTCACTTTTGTTTTCACCTAATGCTCGGTATGGTTAATGACAGAGAGTCACAGGAACAAATCCTGGCAGATCACAAACACAATGTTAAATGTCTGGAATATCCGCGAATCATTCAGTTCCAGTCAGTGTCTCCTTTCCCGCCAGTACAAGGATAAATCTCTTCCATTTGTGTTCAGATACTTTACAAAAATATTCGGCAGCACTTTACCTGTGGGATAGGTCGCGTGATTATGATGTTAATGAATACATTTAGTGGGATATTACCTGTTTAATGATAACTATTTATTTTAATTCAGTGTCCATTCTTTGCAATGTTTTTGGAAAATCTTCCTTTGAATGGACTACAATTTGTGTATTTCAACAAAAATGTAGAAAGCTCAATCTTCAAAACACTTCTTACAGCCCAGTTATCTTTACAACTGAAGTGCCGTTGTATTTATTATCTTAGCATTTGCTTATTACATTGAGCATTATAAATACAATTGCCTGTAATTATTGCACGCCAAGATTGCAGCTTCAGTATTTTGCCGTTGCATTCATTTTCAGTCCTAAATATAATGGATATTCTAACCAGGAGCTGGAATCCAAGCTGGATTTCCACCCCCACCCTCCCCGCCCCCGCTAACATCAGGGGCTCTGAAGCGAATTGCACCGCTCCAAATGCTGACTGATCCCGGGACACGAAGGCTTCCTGAGAGCTTCTGGTCCTTTGTGTCCCTGGTACCTCGGGCGGAGCTTTTGTCTGCTGGTCTAAAGGCAGATCTTTCATTTAATCTCTCATTGATCAAACATTTGCTACTTTCCTGTTTTATTTTTCCGGTTTCATTTTTTGATTCAACAATGTATTCCCGATTATTCTTACAATAAACCCTGTATTCAGCTCCACAGGTAATAGAATTAGATTATATCATTGAATGTCGGTAATGAGTTGCAGATTTCTCCCCGAATTCCATCAAACTGCTGCTCTTGCTCCCAGCCTGATGTATAATTTCCCTGTTTGTATCCCTTCCTCACAGTGAACTTAGTGACGATTGTGATCCTGTCTCGGGGAAAGTGCGGTCTCTCCAAATGTGTCACTCGCTACCTGGTGGCCATGGCAGCGGCGGATCTACTGGTCGTTATCCTCGACCTGATATTGAGGCAGATTCCGATTGTTTATTGGGAACAGTTTATTTTCGTGCGTTTCATTCCGGTGTGCAATATCCACGCCGTCCTGCTTTATGCAGCCACAGACTGTTCTGTCTGGTTCACCGTCACTTTCACCTTTGATCGATTTGTGGCGATTTGTTGCCAGAAGCTGAAAATTAATTATTGCACCGAGAAAATTGCGGCAGTGGTTCTGGGAACAGTGACTGTGCTGAGCGGTTTAAAGAACATGTTCTGGTATTTTATGTTCACAGATCGGTATTTGCTTCTGAACAATCCCTGGTTTTGTGTTGTAAAAATCGATGTTCTGATGTCACGGTTCTGGGGTCTAATCGAGCTCTTTCATTATATTCTCACCCCGGGGGTCCCATTTGTTGCAATTCTTCTGCTCAATGCTGTCACCGTCAGACACATTTTAATGTCCAGCAGAGCCCGCAGGAGACTCCGGGGTCCCAGCAGTGGGGAGGATCCCAGAGACCCAGAGATGAAGATTCGCAGGAAATCCATAATTTTACTGCTTGTTATCTCCGGCAATTTCATCCTTTTGTGGGCAGTGTTTATGGTGGATTATATATGGAACCGGATGGTGTACATCGTGAATGTGCCTGTAATTCTACCTTTGTATGTACAGGAAGTGGGATTGATGCTGCAGATGCTGAGCTGCTGCACAAACACTGGGATTTATGCCGTGACCCAGACTAAGTTCAGAGAACAGTGGAAGAATGTTGGGAAATATCCTTTTACTCTGATTGTAAAATTCATTAAAGGATGAGAAGGAGCGGAGACTTTGCAGCCTGAGAGCTCGCGGGGCCTAATATTGTGAGCGAGTCGCTCTCCCCGGGCCGGGCCGCCCGCCGGCGGTGCCGGTGATCTCTGACATTAACACTCACTCATACACTGTCTACACCGGTCTCCCTGTAAGGGACGCGGCCATCTGTCAGTCCCCTCTTTAAAGGCAAAAGTGCCCTGGACAAAGATGGCCGCCCCTAACGCGACGCCCGAGGCAGCGCAAATCCCGCCCGCAGTAAGAAGCCGGTCTCCGTGCCCTAGAAAAAGATGGCGGCGCCTCTTAATGAGCAATCAGTTGGACCCACCCCGCACACCCGCCCAGGTCAAAGATGGCGGCGCCGCTCCATGAGCAAAGCAGCGGAACCCGCCCAGCCCCACCCCGCCATCCGGTACAAAGATGGCGGCTCTCTCTCTCATTTGGGGCCTTTCCCCGCGGGTTGGTTGCCGCCATTGAGGTTTCCCCTTTCGCAGAAGCGAGGCCTTGGTTGGCGGCGGGAGGCGAGCGTCCGAGGGCAGTAGCAGCGGGTAGCCCGGTTACCCTGTGAGCGGGCAGGCGGCGAGGGTGAGCAGCCCGGCCCGGGGAGGAGGAGGCCCGGCACCAGGACTTTATAAAACATTGCAACACTTTACAATTTTTTATATACCTTGATAAATCATTATGATCGTTAATATCACATTATAACCCTTTGCAATTCAATATGACCATTGATAAAATATTATAACCATTTTTCAATTCATTCGTGGGATGTGGGTGCCACTGGCCAGACCAGCACATATTGCCCAACCCTAATTGCCCTGAAGAAGGTGGTGGGGATCCGCCTTATACACTGAATGGCTTGCTAGGCCATTTAAGAGAGCAGTTAAGAGTCAATCACATTGCTGTGGGTTTGGAAACTCATTTCATCCAGAATCTGTAAGGACGGCAGATTTCTTTCTCTACTGGACATTCGTGAACCAAATGTGTTTTATGACAATCCGGTAGTTTCATTTTCACCATAACTGACACGAGCTTTTTCTTCCAGATTTATTTATTTCATCGAATTTAAATTCTGCAGCTGGTGGGCTTTGAATTCAGGGTCATCTCATCGAGCTATTTGCATTACTAGTCCAACAACATTACCACTATGCTACCGTAACCTTCAAATATAACGCCGTTCCTTCATCGTCACTGAGTCAAATGCCTGAAATTCCCTCCAGAATACTATTCTGGGAGCACCATCACCAAACGGACTGCAGCGTTCAAAATGAAGACTCACCATTTTCTCATGGGTAGCTTGGGATCGGCAAGTAATATCGGACTTGACAGCGTCACCCATATCCTCGGAACAAATAAATATAATTAATAAAATAGGAATGAAATAAATGATTTTGTAATTTATTGATTGAAACCAGGCGAGGCCTGTGATCAGAGCGGGGCGTTATGACTAAGAGAATTGTCAACACAACTTGGCTCACCAACTCTATGATTTTATGATTGATACTTCTCACACTTTCCCATTTTTCGCTATCCTTTAAAAGGTGCTTGATAAATTACCACATATTACCAACATTGAAGCCAATGGGATTAAAATGGCAGTAGCAATAGTCAGTGGTCGTTGTATATCAGTATTTCAGTGAGTGTTGTGCGGAGTAACAGTCCAGAGCGTGGCATGTATCAGAGTCTTACAGTGAGGGGTGTGGGTTATATCAGAGAGTCTTACAGTGAGTTGTGCGAGGTAGATCAGTATTAAAGTGAGTGGTGTAGGGATAACTGCCAGAGTGAGGTATACATCATAGTGTTACAGTGAGGGATGTGGAGTATAACAGTGTTTTACAGTGAGGGGTGTGGGGTATATCAGACTGTTCCAGTGAGGGGAGTGGGGTATATCAGATTGTTAGAGTGAGGGGTGCGGTGTATATAAGAGAGTTAGAGTGAGAGATGTGGTGAATATCAGAGGGTTAAAGTGAGGGGTGTTGCGTATATCAGAGTGTTACAGTGAGGGGTTTGGGGTATATCGGTGTTACATTGAGGTGCGTGGGGTGTATCAAGGTGTGACAGTGAGTGGTGTGGGGATTATCAGAGTGTTACTGTGAAGGGTATGGGTTATATCAGAGTGTTACAGTGAGGGTTGTGGAGAATATCAGAGTGTGTTACAGTGAGCGGTGTGGATTATATCAGTATTACAGTGAGTGTTTTTTGATGGTAACAGTCCAGAGTGTGGAATGTATCAGAGTGTTACAGTGAGGGGTGTGGGTTATATCAGAGAGTTACAGTGAGGGATGGGGGTTATATGAAAGAGTTAGAGTGAGAGGTGTGGGCATGTTAGGCATGTTCACACCGCCTAATCACGTTTTGATTTTCTAAGGGACTAGATACCACTTCCTTAACAATGGATTCCAGCATTTTCCCGATGACTGATGTCAGGCTAACTTCCCTGTAATTCCGTGTCCCCCACCCCCTCCCTCCTTTCTTGAATAGCGGTGTTACATTTGCGACCTTCCAATCCGCTGGGAGCTCTCGAGAATCCAGAGATTTTTGGAAGATCAAAACTAATGCATCCACTATCTCTTCAGCCACCTCTTTTAAAACCCTAGGCTGTAGGCTATCAGGTCCAGGGGATTTGTCGGCTTTTGGTCCGATTATTTTCTCAAGTACCTTTTCTCTACTTATATTAATTACATTAAGTTCCTCAACCTCATTAGACTCTTGTTTCCCCACATTTTTGGTATGATTTTAGTGTCTTCTACTGTGAAGACAGATACAAAATATTTATTTAACGTTTCTGCCATTTCCTTATTCCCCATAATAATTTCTCCTGTCTCAGCCTCTAAGGGACCAACGTTTACTTTTGCTGCTCTTTTCATTTTTACATGCTTGTTTCTTAACTTTTCCCATTCCCGCCTCATTTTTCCTTTCACCATCATCCCTTTTGTCTCTTAATCTCTCCTGCCTTGCATCCTATCCCAGATCTTGCCTTTTGTTATTTTCTCCCCACTCCACTTACCCTGCCCATTCACTTGCTTAAAACTTGTACAATCTCCAACTTTTTCCAGTTCTGATGAAGGGTCATCGACCTGAAACGTTAACCCTGCTTCTCTCTCCATAGAGGCTGCCTACCTGCTGAGCACTACCTCTGGTAGCGAGTTCAACATCCTCGTCACTCTTTGTGTAAAGAAGTTTCAGCTGAATTCCGTATTGGCTTTCTTGCTGACCATCTTATATTGATGGTCTCTGGTTATGCTCTTCCCCACAAGTGGAAACATTGAGGGGTGTGGGTTATATCAGAGTGTTACAGTTAGGGGTGTGTGGTATAACAGATTGTTACAGTGAGGGGTGCGGGTTTTATCAGAGTGTCACAGTGAAGGGTGTGGGGTATAACAGATTGTTACAGTGATGGGTGTGGGGTATAACAGAGTGTCAAAGTGAGGGGTGTGGAGTATATCTCATTGTTAAAGTGAAGGGTGCGGGGTATATCAGATAGTGATACAGTGAGGGTTGTGGTGTATATCAAAGTGTTACAGTGAGGGTTGTGGGGTATATCAGATTGTTACAGTGAGGTATGTGGGGTATAACAGATAGTGTTACAGTGAGGGTTGTGGGGTATAACCAGTATTAAAGGAGGGATGTGCGTTATATCAAAGTGCTTTTTTATTCGTTTATGGGATGTGGGCGTCGCTGGCAAAGCCAGCATTTATTGTGCAACTCTAATTGACCTTGAGAAGGTGTTGGTGAGCCGTCTTCTTGAACCACTGCAGTCCGTTTGGTGAAGTGCTGTTAGGGAAGGATTTCCAGGATTTTGACCCAGCAACGATGAAGGAACGTCGATATACCTCTAAGTCAGGATGGTCTGTGACTTGGGTGGGGAACCTGGAGTTGGTGGTGTTCGCATGCGGCTGCTATCCTTGTCCTTCTAGGTGTAAGAGGTCGCGGGTTTGGGAGTTGCTGCTGAGGAAACCTTGGCGAGTTGCTGCAGTGTATCTTGTAGATGGTACACACTGCAGCCACGGTATACCGGTGGTGGAGGGAGTGAATGTTTAAGGTGTGGATGTGGTGTCAATCAAGCGGGCTGCTTTGTCCTGGATTTTGTCGAACTTCTTGTGTGTTGTTGGTGATGCACTCATCCAGGCAAGTGGAGAGTATTTCATCACACTGCTTACTTGTGACTTGTAGATAGTTGGTGGAAAGGCTTTGGGAATCAGGAGGTGAGACACTCGCCGCAGAACAACTAGACTCTGACCTGCTCTTGTTTCCACAGTATTTATGTGTCTAGTCCAGTTAAGTTTGTGGTTAATAGTGACACGCAGGATGTTGATAGTGGGAGATTCGGCGATGGTAATGCCTTTGACTGTCAAGGGGTGGTGTTTAGACTGTCGCTTGCTGGAGATAGTGATTGCCTGGCACTTCTGTGGCGCGAATTTTACCTGCCAGTTATCAGCCCAAGCCTGAGTGTTGTGAGGTATATCAGATTGCTACAGTGATGGATTTGGCATATATCAGTGTAATGGTAACGGTGTGGGTTATATCAGATAGACAGTGAGGGTGTGGGGTATATCAACGTGTTAAAATGAGGATTTTGGCATATATAAGTATTACAGTGAGTGGTGTGGGCTATATCAGTCTTAACTGTTAGGGATTTGTGCTGAAGTAGAGTGTTTCAGTGAGGGGTGTGACGTATATCAGTGCTTTAGTGAGTGGTGTGAGGTATTAAAGTGTGTTACAGTGAGGGGTGTGAAGTATATCAGAGTATTACAGTGAGGTGTATGGGGTAAATCAGTAGTACAGTGAGGGGCGTGTGACATATCAGTGTTACATTGAGGAGAATGGGGTATATACGAGTGTTTCAGTAAAGGGTGTGAGGTATATCAGAGTGCTACAGTGATGGATGTGTGGAATAGCAGTGTTACAGTTTGAATGTGGGGATTTTCAGTGTGTAATAGAGAGGGGTTGGGGGTATATACGGGTTTTACAGTAAGGGGTGTAATACTTTCCATGCTAATCTTCACTGAATGGAAAAGTGAACAAACTTGTTTTCTTTCAACTACCGGCAAGCTTTGAGGGCAAGAGACTGCTTGGCTAAGACATGATGTGCAGGGAGTTTTCCTTCAAAAGATAATAGCTTAAAAATTCTGTGAGAATCACGAGTCAACAACCTGCAAAGGCGAAAACAACGACTCTCACCAATCCTTGAATGTTTGGCCTTGGATAATCAGTAAATGAATTGAGTACAGTTTGTATACTAGTAATTACTTGTAAACTCTTGCGGATTTTTGAGTAAAAAGATGTTTCACAGATTCATTGCTTTTGTGTTGTCTGTTCCACGGGTCTGAACTCTATAAACTGTCAGACAATCAGGACGATTTACAGATAATAGTAGGGGATTTCAACTTCCCCAATATTAAGGTTCTAAATTGGGGGAAGGCCGATTGTAATATGATAAGACAGGATCTGGCCAAAGTGGACTGGGATCAGCTACTTGTAGGAAAATCCACATCAGAGCAGTGGGAGTCTTTCAGAAAGGAAATAGAGAGAGCACAACTGCAACATGTTCCCGTAAAGGTCAAGGTTGCGAACAACAAGCCCAGGGAACCCTGGATGTCAAGGGATATACAAGAATGGATTTGGAAAAAATGGGAGGCTTTTGGCAGATACAAAGGACTAAAAACAGTGGAAGCCCTAGAGGAATATAGACAGTGCAGTGGGTTACTTAAGAAATAAATTAGGAGAGCGAAGAGGGGGCATGAAAATACACTGGCGGGAAAAATAAAGGAAAAATCCGTAGGTGTTTTATAAGTATATTAAGGGCAAGAGTATAAACAGTGAAACAGAAGGGCCCATTAGGGACCAAAGTGCAATCTATGTGTAGAGCCCGAAGATGTGGGTGAGGTTATAAATGAATATTTTGCATCTGTGTTCATATGGAGAAGGACGATGTAGGCATATAAATCAGGCAGGGGGATTGTGATATATTGAACAAATTAGTATTGAGAGGGAGGAGGTACCAGCGGTTTTAGCGGGCTTAAAAGTGGATAAATCCCCAGGCCCAGACGAGATGTATCCCAGGCTGCTGTGTGAGGCAAGGGAGGAGATTGCAGGGGCTCTGACATAAATTTTCAGATCCTCTCTGGCCACAGGGGAGGTCATGATGCGGAGTCCAACACAGGGGAGGTGCCAGAGGACTGGAGGACAGCTAACGTATTACCATTATTCAAGAAGAGTAGTAGGGATACAACAAGGAATTACAGGCCAGTGAGCCGAACATCAGTGGTAGGAAAATTATTGGAAAAAATTCTGAGGGACAGAATTAGTCTCCACTTGGAGAGGCAAGGATTAATCAAGAATAGTGAGCATAGCTTTGTCAGGGGGAGATCATTTCTAACCAATTGGATTGAATTCTTCAAGAACGTCACTAGGTGCGGGGATGAGCGTACTGCAGTTGGTGTAGTCTACATGGACTTCAGTAAGGCTTTTGACAAAGTCCCGCATGGGAGACTGGTCAAGAAGGTAAGAGCCCATGTGATCCAGGGCAATTTGGCACATTGGATCCAAAATTGGCTCAGTGGCAGGCGGCAGAGGGTGATGGTCGAAGGTTGTTTTTGTGACTGGAAGCCTGTGTCCAGTGGTGTACCGCAGGGATCAGTGTTGGGTCCTTTGCTGTTTGTAGTGTACAGTAATGATTTAGATATGAATGTAGGAGGTATGATCAGTAAGTTCGCAGATGACACGAAAATTGGTGGAGTGGTAAATAGCGAGGAGCGAAGCCTCAGGGAACAGGACGACATAGACGGGTTGGTCAGATGGGTAGAACAGTGGCAAATGGAATTTAACCTTGAAAAGTGTGAGGTGATGCATTTTGGGTGGACTTACAAGGCAAGGGAATACACAATGAATGGTCGGACCCAAGGAAGGACAGAGGATCAGAGGGACTTTGGTGTGCGTGTACATAGATCCCTGAAGGCAGCGGGACAGGTTGATAAGATGGTTAAAAAGGCATATGGGATACTTGCCTTCATTAGCCGAGGCATTGAATATAAGAGCAGGGAGGTTATGATGGAGCTGGAAAAAATGCTACTTAGGCCACTGCTGGAATACTGTGTGCAGTTCTGGTCACCAGTCTGTAGGAAGGATGTCATTGGATTGGAGATGCTGCAGAGGAGATTCACCAGGATGTTACCTGGGCTGCAGTGCTTCAGCTATGAAGAGAGACTGGAAAGGTTGGGATTGTTTTCCTTAGAGCAGAGAAGGTTGAGGGGGGACCTGATTGAGGTGTACAAAATTATGAAGGGCATGGATAGGGTAGATAGAAAGCACTTTGCCCCTTAGTAGAGGTGTCAATAACCAGGGGGCATAGTTTCAAGGTAAGGGGCAGGAGATTTTGAGGGGATTAGAGGAAAAACTTTTTCACCCAGAGGGTGGTTGGAATCTGGAACTCACTGCCTGAAAGGGTGGTAGAGGCAGGAACCCGCTCAACATTCAAGAAGCACTTAGATGAGCACTTGAAACGCCATAGCATACAAGGCTACGGAGCAAGTGCTGGAAAATTGGATTAGAATAGCGAGGGTTTGATGGCCGGCACGGACACGATAGGCCGAAGGGCCTCTTTCTGTGCTGTATAACGCTATGACTCCATGACTCTAAAATTGGCGGCCGAACAGGCACGCGTTCGGAACGAACGAAGATGGTTAGACACGAAATATGTGCCGGTGAAGTTACCCCTCCTGGAGGGGTGGGTACGGGTCATTATAGACAGTGATGATCCAGTACTGGAGGCTGAACAGTGGACCCAAGTGTCCATGTGTCAGCAAAGGTTAAGGAAATCCGTTTGTTTATTGGTCTATCAGAGGCAGGTTAAATCTGATGAAAGATTAAAGATCAAGTTAAGGAAGGAAACAAAAGAAGAAAGGGAATGTAGAAACAGGCTCAAGGAAAAGATAGCACAGGAGGAGAGGTGGTGTAATAAAGAACAACAACTCGAGAGCCAGTGTATAAATAATCAGAATCAGTGCGATGTCTTATCAGAAGAACTATCCAAACAGAGACATCGGGCAGTACAGGCAGAAATGGTCACTGAGGACCTGAAGGTTGCATTTAAGATCACCCAGAAACATGCTCGAGAGGAACGGAGTGCTCGTGGGGACCACACTGAATGTACTAAGCGGATTAAAGATTGGGAGATAAAGAGGGAAAAATACCTCAGTTCCAAGCTAACCAATCTGAAAGTATGTGTGACCAGGGAAAAAAAAAATGCTAATATTGTGTGAGGAGTTGTTTCACAAAATGTTTGTAGTGTTGTTCCTAATTCTAAAGTCACAAAGATTCTGTTTTAAATTTACCTGAAAGTTGCGAGAAGCAGCGTGACACAAGCTGACATTGATTGATGGTTTCTGGGTTTGGCTTCTTTTGAATTTTAAAAAAATATTTTATTAAATCGTTAAACCAAACTGTCTTTTTCGATGGCGAAAGCTTTTTAAATTTACGTGAAGTGGCGCAATTGCGTGCGTCTGACAATTTGCTCCACCTTCTTACAAACCTGCAAAGGAGTTAATCAACTCCGCTGACAGCTGTTTTTTTAAATTCACCACACAACAACTGAATGAAATTTAAAGATATTGGACATTATCAAATGTAAGTTTCATCATTTTACGTGAATATTTCCCAACAGTGGGAGAAGGGAATCAGGAATTGATATATTAACACATTGGGCTCGTAGGAAAGCCACGATGTGTTGTCTTCTCTTTCTTTTAAGCAGGGGGCCAGATGGGTGTTGGTGGTGCAAGATTACCAGGTAGGTGGATGTCTTCCCGTGCAAGTCGGCCACAGCATTGTGGACAGCCAAGACCCTGGTTCGGGAGGTATTCTCCAGATGGGGACTTGCTCGCGTGGTCGAGTCAGGCCAGGGAAGTCATTTTACAGGACAGGTACTGCAATCCACTTGGAAATTGCTTGGAATTGAAGGGAAATGGCCTGTGACCCACAGCACCACAATCATCGGGAATTGTGGAAAGAATGAACCGTACATTGAAGCTGGCCCTGCGAAAGGAATTAAACGGGCAGCACACTAAGTGGGATGAGGTAGTTCCCCTAATCCTTATGGGGATCCGTAGTAACAAATCCAAAGGAACGGGTCACTCCTCTCATGAATTGGTAACGGGGAGACCCATGCGAACCCCCCACACACCTGTTGGTCCCCACTCTGACGGATAAACCAATTAAAGAGGTGACTCGGGACAAGTTCCTGAGTGACCTGTGGAGAACTTTAAAATAAACTGAACTTGAGGCCGCCCACATCATTGGGAAGACTCACCAACACAATCGACAATACGTGGCTCCGAGTAAACCCCATGAATGGGAAGTAGGGAGCTGGGTAATGGTACGAAACTATGCGAGGGTGGATATTATTGATAAAGCTAGTCCTAAGGTACACGTGGTTCAGTTACCTAAGAAAATCAAATGGTTTCACATTAATCTGATGAAGCTTTTACAGCCCACTAGCAGGTCTAAAACAAGCCAAGGTTATGAGGATGGTGAGCCGGATTTATCCTCTCCAGTGGGATGATGAGGAAGGGGTGACTAATGGGACACACCCACCCAATGAGGCGCCTTTGCCTGAAGTGGCGTCTCCACAGGTAAAATATGATTCAAATGAAGGTGGACAGGACATGGGAGCTGTAGAATCCTCCTCGCTCCCTGGTCTGGAACCACCTCCTGTCCACAGACGAGACCAACGCACCCCTCCTACCCCACGGCAGCGCAGTAAAATAAATAAAAAGACAACCTTGAAGTATCGTTAGTGGTCGGAATCGGCAAATGCCCGATACAGAAAAAGAAAAGTAGGAAGTCCCGTTTTGTTTTGTTTTAATATATTACATCAGTATTGAGAGCCTGAACTATATAAAATGAAGGAATTATTCTGGCCAATAATAGGGTTTTTGCTCTATTTCGAAGATTCCACATCAGTCTATTCGGTATACTGGACCACCACTAGTTTCCCTATTGTGAAACCGCGCATTCAGGGACAATAAGGTTTCCCACGTCTGAGGTGCTGTGAATCGAATTGGCTGAAGACTGGCTTCTGTGATGGTGGTGACTCGGGAGTAGGCCGATAGGGATCATCCACTCGGCACTTCTGGCTGAAGATGATTGCAAACGCTTCAGCCTTGTCTTTTGCACTCACGTGCTCGGCTCCGCCATCATTGAGGATGGGGATATTCATGGAGCCTCTTGCTCCCGTTAGTTGTTTAATGGTCCACCACTATTCACGACTGGATGTGGCAGGACTGCAGAGGTTTGATCTGATCCGTTGATTGCAGGATCGCTTAGCCCTGTCTGTAGCATGCTGCTTCTGCTTTTTAGCATGCATGTAGTCCTGTGTTGCTGTTTCCTCAGGTTGGAACATCATTTTTCGGTACGCCTGGTGCTGCTGCTGGCAAGCTGTTCTACACTCCTCATTGAACCAGGGTTGGTCCCCTGGCTTGGTGGTAATGGTAGAGTGAGGTATATGCTGGGCCATGAGGTTACAGATTGTGGTGGAATACAATTCAGCTGCTGCTTCACAGATGCCCAGTTTTGACCTATCCCATTTAGTACGGTGGTAGTGCCACACAACAGGATGGAGTACGTCCTCGTCTCCACAATGACTGTGCGGTGGTCACTGCTACCAATACTCTCATGGACAGATGCATCTGCGACAGGTAGATTGGTCATAGTAGGTTTTGCCCCCGTGTTGGTTCTCACACCACCTGTCGCAGGCCCAGACTCGCAGTTATGTCCTTCAGGTCTCGGTCAGTAGTGGTGCTACCGAGCCACGCTTGGTGATGGACATTGAAGTCCCCCACCCAGAGTGCACTCTGTGCCCTTGCTACCCTCAGTGCTTCTTCCAAGTGGTGTTCAACATGGAGGAGTACTGATTCATCAGCTGAGGGAGGGCGGTCGGTGGTAATCGGTGAGAGATTTCCTTGCCCATGCTTGACCTGAAGCCATGAGACTTCTTGGGGTCCGGAGTCATTGTTGAGGACTCCCAGGGCCACTCCTTCCCGACTGTATTCCACTGTGCCGCTACCCCTGGTGCGACTGTCCTGCAGGTGGGACAGGACATACCCAAGGATGCTGTTGAGGAGTTTGGGACATTGGCTGGAAGGTATGATTCTCTGAGTATAACTATGTCAGGCTGTTGCTTGCCTAGTCTGTGGGACAGCTTTCCCAATTTTGGCACAAGTCCCCAGATGTCGGTGAGGAGGACTTTAACGGCTTGACTGGGCTGGGTGTGCTATTACCGTGTCCGTTGTCAGTGCCGAGATCGGCTGCCTGGTGACCCATCCCGTTTCTTTCTTTTTATTATTGTGTTTTGTAGCGGTTTGTTACAACTGCGTGGCTTGTTAGGCCACTTCAGAGGGCAGTTAATAATCAAACACATTGCTGTGGGTCTGGAATCACAACTAGGCCACACCAGGCAGATTTCCTTCCCTAAAGGACATTAGTGAACCCGATGGGTTTTTTATGACAATCTGATACTTTCATGTAAAATATTATTGATACGATCTTTATATTTGAGATTTACTTAATGAACTGAATTTAAATTCCCCAGTTGCCGAGGTGGGATTTGAACTCACGTCTCCGGATTGTTAGTCCAGGCCTCTAGGATTACTAACCCAGTAACATTACCACTACGCTAATGCTCCCAGGTGGTCCCTACCAATGGCTCGTGGTCAGGGAGGGAAGGCCGTGTAGGGGTTCGAAGGTTACCCACATTGTCATGTGCTGGAATATAAAAACGGAATAATACACAGGGTGGAATTGAACGTCCATCCTAAACTTCCCACCCCCTCCCCCACAAAGAAAACGCAATCGCCAGAAGAACAACAGGAAACCCGGGTGGTCTGTCCCAAACACACTCCGGGACCAACAGTGGTGGTAATCGCGTTAGTGGTAATCCCGACTCGGATGATATTGTGCCATGATGTGCATCATGAAGTGGACCCTGTAATAGTAAATCTGACCGAGGAGGGAGTACCGGACTGGTGCAAACCAGGAACAGCGCTGTTATATGGGAGAATGATGCAGGAATTAAAAGAGGGATTTTGGGAAAGGGCCAGCTCAACACTGGCGGAATCGGAATTAGAGCCGTTATATCGCAAGGACACAAGGGATGGTAATGGGTTTAACAATAACTTTGGGGAAAAGAATACTGAGATCATTGAAGAAAATGATGTTGGTTACAGGATTAAAGGGAACCATATCAGAAGGCGACGGGGTCTGATAAATGATGCAGCCACTGATTTTAATACCAGAACCTCCCTAGTTAATAGTCTTGATTTGGCTCATTTCGAACAATCCGTAAAGGCAGTCAGAAATCGTTTAAGGAAAATTCTGAATAAAATGAATGGTGTGGAACAAGAGGAATTGAAGGAGGACCAGATTATGACCATTCCTCTGAAGGACGTGGTTAAAAGCGAAATTAAATCAGAAAGTGACTCGGTTCGGCTATGACATTCCACCTCTACGAGAACACCTGGTCGAGTTAATGAGGCGCGTTAGTCCGTCCCAAAAGCACTTTTATACCCTGGCCCAGGAAACCAGAACTTGCGCAGAGCAATATCTAAAATTGGGGATGATTCGTATTGTTGAGGAAGCGGAATGATAATAATTAAAGTATAGTTTACCCTGTAATCTTGGTCTCGAGTTGTCTGTTCCACGGGTCTGAACTCTATAAACTGTCAGAAAATCTGAACTTCTTACACCATCTCCCGATCTGTCTCCCCACCATCTGTCTCTCTCGCTCTGTCTCCGCATTTGTCTCCCCACCTGTTTCCCCGTCTATCTCTCTCTCTCTGTCTCTCTGTCACAGCTCTCCCAGTTGTCTCCCCATTTGACTCCCATGTCTGTCTCTTTCTCTGTCTTCTGCTTTTGTCTCTCTCTCTGTCTTCCCCGTCTGTCTCCTGCATCTTTCTCCCCGTCTCTCACCCCATCCATCGCTGTGCTGTATTTCTCCCTGTCTGTCTGTCTCTCTCGTTGTTGCCCCATCCGTCTTTATCTCTCTCTGCCTCTCTCCATCGGTACACCGTCTGTCTCGCCCTGTCTGCCTTTCTATCTGTATCCCGCCTTTGTCTCTCTCTCTCCGTCTTTTCCGTCTGTCTCTCCCTCTTTCTCCTCTTCTGCCTCGCTCTCTGTCTGCCCAGTCTGTGTAGCCTCATCTATCTCCATTAATCTCTCTCCCCCCGTCCTTATACCGCCCCGGGTCTGCCTCTCGCTCTCTCTGCCTCTCCCGCGACTGTCTCACCACGTCCCACGCTCCCTCTGTGTCATCACCCCTTCCGTTCTCTATCTGTCTCCCCAACGTTTGTCTGCCCCATCTGCCCCATATGTCTCTCTCTCTCGCTGTCTCCCCATCTCTCTCTCTCTCTGTCTCTTCCTGTCTATCCCCCCCATCAGTCTCACCCGCCAATCTGTCTTTCCTTCTCTCCCCACACCGTCTGTCTTCCCGGCTGTCTATCTCTATCTGTCTCACCCCCAACTGTTCTCTTTCTTTCTCCCCATCTGTCGCTCCGCTCTCTCACGCTCTGACTCCGGTCCGTCTGTCTTCCCTACTGCCTCCTCTTGTCTGTCTCCCCTATCCATCTCATTGTGTTACCCACAATCTGTCTGCACCCCGTCACTTTCTCCTGGTCTCTCTCTCTCTCTCTATCTCTCCACGTCTGACTACCTCGTCTATCTCTCTCTCTCCTTGTTTACCATCTGCTGCTCTCTCTCTCTCAGTCTCCAGAGTCTGTCTCACTCTCTCTCTCTCTCTCTCTCTCTGTCTCCACAGTCTGTCACTCTCCCTCTGTCTTCATATTCTGTCCCTCCCTCTTCTGTCTCTCTGTCTTTCGCATTAGCCTTTCCCATTCTGTTTCCCCGTCTGTCTCCCTCGTCTATCCCACTCTCTCTCTTTCTCCTCTGCATTTGTCCCTCTCTCTCTCTGTCTCACCCCAGCTGTCTCCCCACCGTCTGACTCACTCTCTGTCTCCACACCGTCTGTCTTTCTCTGTTTCTCCCCACGTCTATCTCCTCTGTCGATCTCCACCTGTCTGCTCCGCGCCCCGTCGATCTCTCTGTCTCATTCTGTCTCTCTCCCCGGTCTGTCTCCCCATCATCTGTCTCTCTCGCTCTGTCTCCGCATCTGTCTGCCCGCTTGTTTCGCTTTCTGTCTGTCTCTCTCTCTCTCTCTCTCTCTCTGTCTCCACAGTCTGTCACTCTCCCTCTGTCTTCATATTCTGTCCCTCCCTCTTCTGTCTCTCTGTCTTTCGCATTAGCCTTTCCCATTCTGTTTCCCCGTCTGTCTCCCTCGTCTATCCCACTCTCTCTCTTTCTCCTCTGCATTTGTCCCTCTCTCTCTCTGTCTCACCCCAGCTGTCTCCCCACCGTCTGACTCACTCTCTGTCTCCACACCGTCTGTCTTTCTCTGTTTCTCCCCACGTCTATCTCCTCTGTCGATCTCCACCTGTCTGCTCCGCGCCCCGTCGATCTCTCTGTCTCATTCTGTCTCTCTCCCCGGTCTGTCTCCCCATCATCTGTCTCTCTCGCTCTGTCTCCGCATCTGTCTGCCCGCTTGTTTCGCTTTCTGTCTGTCTCTCTCTCTCTCTCTCTCTCTCTCCTGCGCAGTTGTCTCCCTGTCTAACTTCGATGTCTGTCTCTTTCTCTGTCTCCCATTTTTGTCTCTCTCTCTCTGTCTTTCCCGTCTGTCTCTCCCATCTTTCTCCTCGTTTGTCTCCCCATCCGTCTCCCCGCTGTCTTCCTCCCCGTCTGTCTCGCTCTCTATCTGTCCCTTTATCTGTCTTCCGCATTTGTCTTTCTCTGTGTCTTCCCCGTCTGTCTCCCCACCATCTTTCTCCCTGTCTCTCTCTCTCTTACTCTCTCCCCCCATCTGTGTACTCCGCCTATCTCCATCAATCTCTCCCCCCCCCCCCCCCATCCTTATCCTGCCCCTGGTCTGTCTCTCGCTCTCTCTGGCTCTCCAGCGTTCATCTCCCCCCATCAGTCTTCCCCGCTGGTCTGTCTCTCCTTCTCTCTACCCACCGTCAGCTGTCTATATCTTTCTAATTCAAACACGCCTGATCTCTTTTTTACACCCCATATATCTCTCCTCTCTCTATATATCTGTCTCCCGTCTGTCAGTCTCCCCATTCTACCTCCTCCTGTCTGTCTCCCCATCTGCTTCTCTCTGTTTTCGTATTGAATGGTGGAGCAGGCTCGACGGGCCGAATGGCCTACTCCTGCTCCTAGTTTCTATGTTTCTATGTTAACTGCCTCATCCCCGTCTCTCTCCTCCTGCGCCTCTCTCTCTCACTCTTTCTCTGACCGCCTCACCTGTCCGCCTCGTGTGTCTCCACTCCATCAGCTTCCCCTGTATTTATCTCTCTCTCTCCCTCCCCGTCTGCCACTACCCCCGTCTATCTCTCTCTTTGTCTCCCTGTCTGCTTCCCCGTTTGTCTTTCCCTGCGCCTGTCTCCCTGCGTCTATCTCCCCGTCCCTCTCTCTCCCTCTGTCTCCACAGGCTGACTCTCCCCGTCGCTCTCTCTCCCTCTGTCTCCACAGGCTGACTCTCCCCATCTGTCGCTCTCTCTCCCTCTGTCTCCACAGGCTGTCTCTCCCCATCTGTCTCTCTCTCTCTCTGTCTTCCCCGTCAGGCTCCGCCCTTCTGTTGCCCCATCTGTCTCACTCTCACTCTTTCTCCTCCACATCTGCCTCTCTCTCTCTGTCTCACCCCATCTGTCTCCCTACCATCTATCTCAATCTCTGTCTCCATCCTGTCTGTCTCTCTATGTGTCTCACCACGTCTGTGGCCCCTCTTTCTCTCCCCCGTCTGTCTCCCCCAAACCAGTCCATCTCTATCCCCCAAATCTCATTCCATCTGTCTCCCCGGTCTGTCTCCCCAGCATCTGTCCCTCTCGCTGTGTCTGTGCATCTGTTTGGCCATTTGTTTCCTCGTCTGTCTCTCTCTCTGCTCCTCTCTCCCTTTCTCCCTTCCCCGGTTGATTTTCCATCTGAATCCCATGCTGTCTCCGCCTGTCTCCCCCACCGTCTGTCTCCTCCGTCTGTCTCTCTCTATGTCGTACACCATCTGTCTCCCACTGCCCCCACGCACCCCCTCACCTGCCGCCGGCCTCTCTCTTTCTTTGTCACCCCCGCCTCTGCTCTGTCACTTTCTCTCACTGTCTCCTCCCTGTCTGTCATGCTCACTCTCTCTGTCTCTCCATGTCTTTCTCAAACAGTCTCTCCCCCTGTCCTTCTCCCGCTCTTGCTCTGTCTCTCGTGCTGTCTCTCCCGTGACTTCTGGTTATAATAATTGTATTCCTTAACTTCAGCATAAGAGGCAATTTACAAGTGGATTATATTCACAGATAGTGCACCCAAACCTAGGCATGCGTCAAATTTCGTGCTACTTGAACACAGGAAACAACTTCTATTTCTACATTATTATCTTTAGCAAACTGGAAGTAGCCTTGCCTTATCTGGTAGTCTCCATTCAAAAGCACCGCCCTTCAGCCGATGCACACAAGTTTACATTTCTCGTACATCAACATTCGGTGTTTCCATTCAATGTACCGTCCTTCAACCGGCTTGTACTTCAACATCCTTTTGTAAAGATTGCAATGGTGTTTGGTGGGATGTTTACAGTGGAACATTACTATAAACACCCCAAGGACCAACTTCAATCTTCAACACTGGCAGTAGCTGATTTAAGTCTGTATCTCTCTTTCTCTCCAATGATGCAAACCACTATTCCCCCAATTGAATGAACTAAACTTGAACCTTTCGGAAGCTGAATTAACCGAGTTCCAGATGCCAACACATAGCTCTTTCAAAGAGTCGGCACAGGCAAGATGAGCCGAATGGCCTCCTTCTTTGCTGTATCATTCTATGTTTCTATGATCCTCCCTGCATCTGCCCTGTCAAGTTCTGTAAGAATTTTAAATATTTCAGTGAGATCACCACTTATTATTCTAAATTATAGGGAATATAAAGGCCGAGTCTCGGAAATCACTGCTCATGGGACAATGCCCTAATTCCAGGAATCAGGGGGTGTGGCGTGTGTGGGGTGGGGTGCAGAGGCTGGTTTAAGGGTGGGGCCATTGAAGTGGTGAGCTGTGGGAGGAGTGGAGTGGGGGCTGATGTGCAGGATTGAGGTGGTGTGGGGGGTACGGGCGCCGTGGATGTACTTGGAAGGGGGTATGGAGTGGGGGATAGGGATGCTGTGCGTGGGGGTGCAGTGGAAGGGATTGGTGTGTGGTGGGTGGGGTCTGGATACGTATGTCTCTATCTCACCAGTTTCTTCCCAATGTGCTTGAACAGATGTAAAGTAGCCATGTCACAGAATGCGTTGGGCTTAAACAGGGGTAAAACAGAATTACATATGTGTTTAAAAGGGGCTTTACAAAAGTTTTAAAAAGGGATTTTGAAAGAGGTTTAAAAGGGGTATAATAAGGTTTTGACAAACGGTTTAAAAAAGGATTATAGGAACAACAGGAGGCCATACAGCCCCTCGAGCCTGTTACACAGGAACAGGAGGAGGCCATTCAGCCCCTCGATCTTGTTACACTGGAACAGGAGGAGGTCATTCAGGCCATTGTGCCTGTTCTGCCAGTCAATGAGACATTGTCTGATCTGTGACCTAACTCCATAGACACGCCTTTGGGACTGCAGAGAGATTGAAAAGTTATATCAACGTTGCTTAAAAAGGGTTTAAAGGGGTGTGAAAATCTAGCAATGACCGATCTTAGTCTTAATTTATTTAGTAGGGAGAAAAATTCTGAAAGATTATCTTAGTCTTAGTAGGGCAGTGTAAAGCGAGCTTCACTCTGTATCTAAACCTTGCTGTAGCTGTCCTTGGAGAGTTTGATGTGACAGTATAGAGAGAGCTTTACTCTGAATCTAACCCCGTGCTGCACCTGCCCTGGGAGTATTTGATCGGACAGTGCAGAGGGATGTTTACTCTGTATCTAACCCGTGCTTTACCTGTCATGGGAGTGTTTAATGGGACTGTGTAGAGAGAGCTTTACTCTGTATCTAACCCGTGCTATACCTGCCCTGGGAGTGTTTAATGGGGCAATTAAGAAATAGTTTTTCTCTGTATCAACCCGTACTGTACCAGCCATGGGAGTGTTTGATGGGACTCTGTATCTAACAGTCTAGAGTTAGGCATGTGAAGGTGAGGAAGCGTCTACATCACAAAGGAGAGAGACTGAGATGGGGTCCTGTGGGACGCGTTGACACTGGGACTAAGGGTATTGGTTTCTGGATAGTGATCAATATTTGGAGCGTAGTCGGGATATTTGGAATCATTGAAAGTCACTTGGATTCTGCATTGGGGGAATCTGGAGGGATTTTTTCCCGATAGAGGGAGTTGGGATTGCTCCCTAATCCCTAATGATCCTGCAAACTGTTAGATATTTGGGCCAGAGTCAGGGAGTGTACTGGGAACGATCCTGGTAGACTAAAGATGGCAGCAAGTTATTGGCATCACTTCATGTATAGTAAAGATTGACAACAGTAAAACTTGCTTTAAAAAGTGCCTTTAACATAGCAAAAATCACAAGGCGCTCACAGGAGCGATATCAAACAACATTTTCCAGAGTCACATAAGGAAATATTAGGACGGGTGAGCAAAATCTTCGTCAAAAATGGAGGTATTAAGGAGCATTCCAAAGCGTTGTGTCAAGGCAGCTGAAGGCACGGGCACCAATGGTGGAGCGATGGAAGTCAGTAAATGCAGAAGAGACCATAATTGGTGGAGCACAGGGATCTCAGGGGTGGGGGGTGGGGTGATGTGGTTGACGGACTGGAGGAGTTTATACAGATCTCGGAGAGTTGTAAGGCTGGAGGAGGTTATAAAGTTCGGGAGGGTGGTAGGGCTGAAGGTTGTTACAGAGATAGGGAGAGGTGTAGGAGCTGGAGGAGTTTACAGAGATCGGGAGGATTGTAGGGCTGGAGGAGGTTACAGAGATAGGGAGGGTTGTAGGGGCTGGAGGAGGTTACAGAGATAGGGAGGGTTGTAGGGCTGCAGTAGGTTACAGAGATCTAATAATTTTGTCGGGACTGGAGGAGTTTACAGAGATCGGGAGTGTTTTTGTGCTGGGGGAGGTTACAGAGATCTCGGAGGTTTTTAGGGACTCGAGGATTTTACAGAGATTGGGAGGTTTGAAGTGGCTGGATGAGGTTGCAGAAATAGGGAGGGTTATTTAGCTGGAGGAGATTACAGAGATAGGGAGGGTTGTAGGGCTGGAGGATGTTGCAGAGATAGGGAGGGTTGTAGGGCTGTAGGAGGTTACAGAGATAGGGAGTGGTTTAGAGCTGTAGGGGATTACAGAGATAGGGAGGATTGTAGGGCTGGAGGAGGTTACAGAAGCAGCGAGGGTTGTATGTTTGAGGAGGTTACAGAGAAAGGGAGGGTTGGAGCAGGTTACAGATATAGGACGGGTTGTAGGGGATGGAGGAGGCCACAGAGATCGGCAGGATAGCGCTGGTGGAGGTTAGAGAGATCTCGGAGGGGTGTAAGACTGAAGGAGGTTACAGAGATCTCGGAGGTTTTAAGGGCTGGAGGCAAATGCAGAAATCTGGTTGTAGGGACTGGAGGAGGTTAGAGAAATCGAGATGGGGTGAGGAGGCTATGGAGGGTATTTGAAAATGAGTATGAGAATTTATAAATCCAGGTATTGTTGCACAGGGAGCCAATGTAGGTCGGCGAGCACAGGGGAGGGTGATGGATGAACGGGACTTGGGGTTCGTTAAAGGCCGAATTATTATCAATGAGTTTAATCTTTTACTAAAATCACCGACTGTGCTGGATTAGAGACCGATCACAAATCTGTGCAGAATAACACTGCTAGAATATTTCTCTGGCAAACTCACGCTGTTATTCCATTTCATACCGGGCAGTACTTTGGATCTGTGATGTTAATGGTCTCGATATTATTCCTTTTAATTAACTCAGTACCACACCGGGTATGAGATCAGGCTAACACAGCAGAGGCTGGGGTTGGAGCTTCGGCCTTGCCTGCTCTGTTTGTGTGTGGTGCTCAGTACCACACCGGGTGTGAGATCAGGCTAACACTACACAGGCCGAAGATGGAGCCTGGGCATTTCCAGCTCTGTGTGTGTGAGGTGCTCAGTACCACACCGGGTGTGAGATCAGGTTAAATCAGCACAGGCAGGGGATGGAGCCTTGGCATTTCCTGCTCTGTTTGTGTGTTGGGGTCTCAGTGCCACACCGGGGGTGAGATCAGGTTAAATCAGCACAGGCCGGGGATAGAGCCTGGGCATTTCCTGCTCTGTGTGTGTGGGGGGCTCAGTACCACACCGGGTGTGAGATCAGGTTAAATCAGCACAGGCAGGGGATGGAGCCTGGGCATTTCCTGCTCTGTTTGTGTGTGGGGGGCTGAGTACCACACCCGGTGAGATCAGACTATCTCCGCACAGGACGGGGTTGAAGCCTGGCCCTCTGCTGCTCTGTGTGGTTCAGCTATTCTCCGGCTACGCAAACTGAGCCCGAATCGAAAGAAATCTAAGCGTAGCAATATATAAAATTATTTTCCGAGCAGATTAAAACTCAGGTACATCAGATTGTGTTGCAGTGAAGTGTTGTGGTGAAAATGTATCAATGAGTCTGTTTGTTCAATGACTGTAATTAATGTCAGTTACAGTGAGGCCTAATGATGTCACTCGGGGATTTCCCTCTGCTCTAAATAAGGAGAGCCCTTCACTGTGACCTCACACAGTCAGCGCGCTGCCTCCAGCACAGAGACCACCAGACACTCACAGAAGGGAAGGCATGGATTCCAGATTCTCTATGTCATTGCTTGAAGATTTTCGGATACTACGAATATTTTATGAAATACAAAAGATTTACTATCCCCTCCTCGCTGCTGTTGGTGTTCCCAGTATGTATCTATGTCCAGTTATTAATTCTATAAACCGTGTTACACTGTAATATTATTCTGGCTATTTACCGTCGGTCACTCAGTTATTAATGTTGTTCTGTGTTTCAAGTTGTTGCATCTTTGTTAACGCATGGGTTGTGGTTTAAAAATAAAGAAACATTCTCTCTGCTGTTGGTGTCCCTGGTATGTCTCTGTATCCAACTATGAATTTTAGAAATCATGTTTAACTGCATTTCTCTCCGTGTCATTCCGAATCTCATCCACTCTGCTGTCGGCTATTGATTCTGAAGGTGATACAGTGTTACCAAGATTCAAAAGTTTTATATTCAACTCAAGAAAAGATATTGGAGGAGACTATTTATTTAATGAATTTCGTTCTGCTATCTACACTGAACAGTTCTAAAAGATCAGTAGAATGGTGTCTTCATTGAGGAGACTTTTCACCGAATGGCGAAAGGTCATCGACCTGAAACGTTAACTCTGTTTCTCTCTACACAGATGCTGCCTGACCTGCTGAGTATTTCCAACATTTTCTGTTTTATTTCAGATTTCCAGCATCTGCAGTATTTCACTTTTGTTTTCACCTAATGCTCGGTATGGTTACTGACAGAGTCACAGGAACAAATCCTGGCAGATCACGTCCGAAGCTTTAATTGTCTGAAATATCCGCGAATCATTCAGTTCCAGTCAGTGTCTCCGTTCCCACCAACTCCAGCTCTGCATTAGTGGCACTGCTTCTGATGGTTAGAATAGGATTACAAGGATAATTTACAGTCTCA
This sequence comes from Squalus acanthias, assembly GCA_030390025.1. Classification (NCBI taxonomy): domain Eukaryota; kingdom Metazoa; phylum Chordata; class Chondrichthyes; order Squaliformes; family Squalidae; genus Squalus; species Squalus acanthias. The sequence goes on from JASTWF010000079.1 coordinate 946,935, forward strand.
AAAAACGTTCAGTCAGCCGGATTTCAGCTCTCCTTTTTCCAATCTTTGTTTTGAATTTACAATTGGATCCCATGCCCGTCTGTCACAGTTCAGTGGATCTCTCAGTGAGACCCAGAGTGATTCTCTATCGCCTCCTACTGTACTGCAGGATAAACAATCCCAGCTGATTGTAACTGAAGTACTGAGGGTAAGAACATCCTTTCATATTTTCTCGACTAATATTCTCTGCACAAGTTGGAAATCAACAGGTCAAAAAGTGCAAGTGTTAATCTCTTCCATTTGTGTTCAGATGCTTTACAAAAGCGATCGGCGGCTCTTTGCCTGTGGGATAATTCGCGTGACTTTGATGCTCATAAATGCATTAATGTGGGTTATTACCTGGTCAATGAAAACTATCTATTTTAATTCAGAGTCCATTCCTTGCAATGTTATTTGGAAAATCTTCCTTTCAATGAGCAACAATTTGTGTATTTCAACAAAAATGTAGAAAGCTCAATCTTCAAAACACACCTAACAGCCCAGTTACCTTTATAACTGCAGTGCACTTGTATTTATCTTAGTATTGGCATATTACATCCGAACATTTTAAATACAATTGCCTGTAATTATTGTACGCCAAGGTTGCAGTTTCTGTATTTTGCCGTTGAATTCATTTTCAGTTCGAAATATAATGGATATTCTAACCAGGAGCAGGAATCCAAGCGGGATTTCACCCTCATTACCTAACGGGGCACAGAAGCGGATTTCACCGCTCCAAATACTGACTGATGCCGGGACAAAAGACTGCCTGAGAGGTTCTGGTCCTTTGTGTCCCTGGTACCTCGGGCGGTGCTTTTGTCTGCTGGGCTGAAGTTTGATCTATCATTTAATCTCTCATTGATCAAACAACTGTTACTTTCCTGTTTTATTTATTCCCATTTCATTTATTAATTCCACAACGTATTATGGATTATTCTTAAAATATACCCTGTATTCAGCTCCGCAGGTAATATAATTAGATTATATCATTGAATGTCGCTAATCATTTGCAGATTTCTCCTGAAATTCCATTAAACTGCTGCTCTTGCTCCCGCCTGATGTTAAATTTCCCTGTATATTTACATTCCTCACAGTTAACATAGTGACGATTATGATCCTGTCTCGGGGAAAGTGTGGTCTCTCCAAATGTGTCACTCGGTACCTGGTGGCCATGGCAGCGGCGGATCTACTGATCGTTATGCTCGATCTGATATTGAGGCAGATTCCGATTCTTTATCGTGAACAGTTTGGTTTCGTGGAGTCCATCCCCGTGTGTAATTTCCACGCCATCCTGCTTTATGCAGCCACAGACTGTTCTGTATGGTTCACCGTCAGTTTCACCTTTGATCGATTTGTGGCCATTTGTTGCCAGAAGCTGAAAACTAAATATTGCACCGAGAAAACGGCGCCTGTGGTTCTAGGAACAGTGATTTTGCTGAGCGGTTCAAAGAACATCATCTGGTATTTTATGTTCACAGATCGGTATTCGCTTCTGAACAATCCCTGGTTTTGTGATGTAACAATGGAGGTTGCGATGTCACCGGTCTGGGGAGCAGTCGAGCTCTTTCATTATATTTTCACCCCGGGGATCCCATTTGTTGTGATTCTGCTGCTCAATGCTGTCACCGTCAGACACATTTTAGTGGCCAGCAGAGCCCGCAGGAGACTCCGGGGTCCCAGCAGTGGGCAGAGTCCCAGAGACCCAGAGATGGAGAGCCGCAGGAAATCCATCATTTTACTGCTTGTTATCTCGGGCAATTTCATCCTGTTATGGGCAGTGTTTATGGTGTATTTTATATGGTGGCGGATGTATTTCGGGCCTGGGTCTGTACACCTACCTCTTTATGTAAGGGAAATGGGAATGATGCTGCAGATGCTGAGCTGCTGCACAAACACTGGGACTTATGCCGTGACCCAGACTAAGTTCAGAGAGCAGTTGAAGAATGTGGGGAAATACCCCTTTACGCTGATTGTAAAATTCATTAAAGGATGAGAAGAAGCGGAGACTTTGCAGCCTGAGAGCTTCCTGGGCCTGATATTGTGAGCGAGCTGCCCTCCCCCCGGGCCGGGCCGGGCCGCCCGCCGGCGGGGCCAGTGATCTGGGGACATTAACACGCTCACTCACACACTGGCTGCATTGGGCTCCCAGTGAGGGGCGTGGCCATCTGTCAGGCGCCTCTGGAAAGGCACCGGTGCCCTAGACAAAGATGGCCGCCACTAACGCGCCGCCCTGAAGCAGAGAAACTCCCGCCGACACAACGATGGCGGCCGGCCTGCCCTAGACAAAAATGGCGGCGCCGCTCAATGAGCAAATCAGCGGGAGCCGCCACGCCCCCCTGACCAGCACAAAGATGGCGACTCTGGCGGCCCTCACAAAGATGGCGGCGCCGCTCAATGAGCAAAGCAGGGGGACCCCACCCCGTCCCGACCCTCCGCCCAGCACAATGATGGCGGCTCTGGTGCCCCGCACAAAGATGGAGGCTCTCTCTCTCTCTCTCTCTCGGCCTTTTCCCGCGGGCCGGTTGCCGCTATTGAGGTTTCCCTTTTCCCAGAAGCGAGGCCGGGTTGTGGCGGCGGGCGTCCGGAGTGCGTTAGCAGCTGGAGGCCCGATTACCCTGAGAGCGGGCGGGCGGCGAGGGGGAACAACCCGGCCCGGGGAGGAGTAGGCCAGGCACCAGGACTTTACAAAACATTATAACACTTTCCAAAACGTTATAACCATTTATAAATCATTCTGACCATTAATAAAACATTATAAGCCTTTCTTTAATCATTACGACCTTTAATAAAACATTATAACCCTTTATAAATCATTATGACTATTAATAAAACAGTATAAACTTTTATAAATTAATATGATCATTGAAAAAGCATTATAAAAATTTATGAATCATTATGACCATTAATAAATCATTTTTAAATGCATTCATTTTGGGTGTCACTGGCAATGCCAGTACTTATTGCCCATCCCTCATTGCTCTGAAGAAGGTGGCAGTGAGCCACCTTATACAACTGAAAGGCTTGCTAGGCCATTTAAGAGAGCAGTTAAGAATCAACCTCATTATTATTGTGGGTCTGGAGTCACATTTCGGCCAGAATGGGTAAAGACGGCAAATTTCCTTCCCTACAGGATATTCGAGAAACAAATGTGTTTTATGAAAATCCGGTTGTTTAATGGTCATCATAACTGACAAAAGCTTTTTATTCAAGATTTATTAATAAATTGAATGTAAACTCTCCAGCTAGTGGCATTTGAACTATAGGATCATTCATTCAGGCATTTGCATTAATAGTCCAGCAGCATAACCACTATGCCACCGTACCCTTCAAAGATATCGCCGTTCCTTCATCGTCACTGGTTCAAAAGCCTGAAATTCCCTCCGGAACAGTATTGTGGGAGCACTTTCACCAAATGGACTGCAGCGGTTCAAGATGAAGACCCACCATTTTCTCATGGTTAGCTTGGGATCGGCAAGTAATATCGGACTTGACAGCGTCGCCCATATCCTGAGAACCAATAAATATAAATAATAAAATAGGAATTAAATAAATGATTTTATAATTCATTGGTTTTAACCAGGCGAGGCTTGTGATCAGAGTGGGCCGTCATCCTCTGCTAAATGATTTTATGATGGATACGACTGACACTTTCCAAATTTCGCTACCCTTTCGAAAGGTGTTTGATAAAGCACCACATATTACCAAAATTAAAGCCCATGGGATTAAACTGGCAGTGGCAACAGTGAGTGGTGCGAAGTATATCTGTATTCCAGTGAGTGGTGTGCGTAGTAACAGTCCAGAGTGCGGCAAGTATCAGAGTGTTACAATGAGGGGTGTGGGCTGTATCAGATTGTTAAATTGAGGGGTGCGGGGTATATATGAGAGATGGAGTGAGAGGTGTGGTGTATATCAGCGGGTTACATTGATTGATGTGGGGTATATCAGAGTGTAACAATGAGGGGTGTGGGCTATATCAGATTGTTACAGTGAGGGGTGCGGGGTATATATGAGAGATAGAGTGAGAGGTGTGGGGTATATTAGTCTTAGAGTGAGGGGTGTGGGGTATATCAGAGTGTTACATTGAGGGGTGTGGGGTATATCAGAGTGTTACATTGAGGGGTGTGGGGTATATCAGAGTGTTACATTGATGGGAGTGGGAAAGCGAGGGGTGTGGTGTATATCAGAGTGTTACTGTGAGGGGTGTGGGGTATATCAGATTGTTACATTGAGTGGTTTGGCGTATATCAGAGTGTTACATTGAGGGGAGTGGGAAAGCTAGGGTAGTGGGGCATATTGGAGTGTTACTGTGAGGATTGTGGGGTATATCAGTGTTACAGTGATGGGTGTGGGGTATATCAGTGTTACTATGAGGGGTGTGGGTTTATCAGTGTTACAGTGAGGGGTGTGCAGTATATCAGAGTGTTACTGTGAGGGTTGTGGGTTATATCAGAGTGTTACACTGAGGGTTATGGAGAATAACAGAGGTTGTTACAGTGTGGTGTATGGATTATATCAGTATTGCAGTGAGTGGTGAGGGTAATAACAGTCCAGAGTGTGGCATGCATATGTGTCTTACAGTGAGGGGTGTGGTGTATATCAAAGCTTTACAGTGAGGGGTGTGCTGTATATTAATGTTAGAGTGAGGGGTGTGTGGTCTATCAGTGTGTTTCAGTGAGGGGTGTGGGTTATATCAGAGAGTTAGAGAGAGAGGTGTGGGGTATATCAAAGATGTACAGTGAGGGGTGTGGTGTATATCAGTGTTAGAGTGAGGGGTGTCGGGTTTATCAGAGAGTGAGAGTGAGATATGTCGGTTATATCAGTGTTAGAGTGAGGGGTGTGTGGTATATCAGTGTTACAGTGAGGGTTGTGGTGTATATCCGTGTGTTACAGTGAGGGGTGTGGCGTATATCCGTGTGTTACAGTGAGGGGTGTGGGTTATATCAGAGTGTTAGAGTGAGGGGTGTGGGGTATATCAGAGAGTGTTACAGTGAGGGGTGTGGTGTATTTCAGAGAATGTTACAATGAGGGGTGTGGTGTGTATCAGTGTCACATTGAGGGGTGTGGAGTATATCAGTGTTAGAGTGTAGGTGTGGGGTATATTTGTGTTATAATGACATGTGTCAGGTAAATCAGTGTTTCAGTGATGGGTAAGGTGTATATCAGTGTTAGAGTGAGGGGTGTGGGGGATATCAGATTGTTACAGCGAGGGTGTGGGTTTTCTGAGAGTGTTACAGTGAGGGGTGTGGGTTATATCAGAGAGTTAGAGTCTGAGGTGTGATGTTTATCAAAGGTTTACAGTGAAGGATGTGGGCGCATCCAGGTGAGCAGGAATTTAAAAAGTCAGTGAGAAATGAGAAAGCAACAAAGCAGGATAGAGCTGGGAGAAATAATAACCAAAGTGTGACAGGAAGGGACAGAATGTTTAAAAATAAGAGTGCAACTGAAAATGGGACCAAAAGAAGGAGGGATGGTAAAAAGACAAAGTTAAAAGCTATATATCTGAATGCACGCAGCATTCGTAACGGGATAGATGAGTTGACTGCACAGATAGGTACAAATGGGTATGATCTGAGCTCCATTACAGAGACGTGGTTGCAAGGTGATCAGGGCTGGGTACTGAATATTCCAGGAGATTTGACAATTCGGAAGGATAGACAGAAAGGAAATTAAGGTGGGGTGGCTTTGTTGGTAAAAGATGGGATCAGTGCAGTGGTGAGAAATGATATTGGTTCAGAAGATCATGATATAGAATCGGTTTGGGTGGAGATAAAAAATAATACAGGTAAAAAGTCTCTGGTGGGCGTATTCTACAGGTTCCCCGTCCAGTAGCAATATTGTTGGACAGCGTATAAATCAACAAATAATGGTGGCCGGTAAAAAAGGTACGGTAATAATCACGGGTGATTTTAATCTCCATATTGATTGGACAAATCAAATTGGCCATGGTAGCCTTGAGGAGGAGTTCACAGAGTGCATCTGGGATGGTTTCCTTGAACAGTATATAATGGACAAATGTGAGAAGTCGCACAACACCAAGTTATAGTCCAACAGGTTTATTTGAAATCACAAGCTTTCAGAGCGCTGCTCCTTCGTCAGGTGAAGTGAAGAGATACATATAGGCACAGCATATATAGTTAGAGAACACAACCAGATGATTACAGTTAATCTTTCCAACTGCCCTATACCACACCTCGGCAGAGAGATAATCATGGCAATCAAAGGTGTGGATGGTGTCCAAACAGGTCAGTCAGGAAAACATTACATCAAAGACAATTGTGGCAGATGCTGGGGTCTGGATGGAAAACCAAAAACTTTTTTTGCTGGAAATCACAGCAGGTCCGGCCGCATCTGTGTAGAGAGAACAAGCCAATGACGACTCGAGTCTGGATGACTCTACGTCAGGTGGGGTTACATGTAGCGTGACATGATCACAAAATCCCGGTTGAGGCCGTCCTCATGGGTGTGTAACTTGGCTATCAGTTTCTGCTCGACGATTTTGCATTGTCATATGTCTCGAAGGCCGCCTTGGAGAACGCTAACCGCAGATCGGAGGCTGAATGTCCTTGACTGCCGAAGTGTTCCCCGACTGGGAGGGATCACTCCTGCCTGGCGATTGTTGCGCGGTGTCCGTTCATACATTGTCACAGTGTCTGCATGGTCTCGCCGATGTACCATGCTCCGGGGCATCCTTTCCTGCAACGTATGAGGTAGACAACGTTGGCCGAGTCACATGAGTATGTACCATGTACCTGGTGGGTGGTGTCCTTACATGTGATGATGGTATCTGTGTTGATGATCTGGCATGTCTTGCAGAGGTTGCCGTGGCAGGGTTGTGTGGTGTCGTGGTCGCTGTTCTCCTGAAAGCTGGGAAATTTGCTGCGAACGATGGTCTGTTTGAGGATAGGCGGCTGTTTGTAGGCGAGTAGATGGGGCATCGGGATGGCCTTAGCAAGGTGTTCGTCGTCATCGATGACATGTTGAAGGCTGCGAAGAACATGGCGTAGGTTCTCCACTCTGGGGAAGTACTGGACGATGTCGGGTACTCTGTTGGTTGTGTCCCATGTTTGTCTTCTGAGGAGGTCTATTCGATTTTTCGCTGTGGCCCATCGGAACTGTCGATCGACGAGTCGAGCGTCATATCCCGTTCTTATGAGGGCGTCTTTCAGCGTCTGTAGGTGTCCATCGCGTTCCTCCTCGTCTGAGCAGATCCTGTGTATTCACAGGGCTTGTCCATAGGGGATGGCTTCTTTAACGTGGTTAGGTAGGAAGCTGGAGAAGTGGAGCATCGTGAGGTTTTCCGTGGTCCTGCGGTAGAGTGAAGTGCTGAGGTGTCTGTCTTTGATGGAGATTCGTGTGTCCAAGAATGAAACCGATTCTGACGAGTAGTCCATGGTGAGTTTGATGGTGGGATGGAACTTGTTGATGTTATCTTGTAGTTTTTTCAGTGATTCTTCGCCGTGGGTCCATAGGGAGAAAATATCGTCGATGTATCTGGTGCATAGCGTTAGTTGGAGGTCCTGTGCAGCGAAGAAGTCTTGCTCGAACTTGTGCATGAAAATGTTGGCGTATTGGGGTGCGAATTTGGTCCCCATGGCTGTTCCATGTGTTAGGGTAAAAAACTGGTTGTCGAAGGTGAAGATATTGTGGTCAAGGATGAAACGGATGAGTTGTAGGATGGCGTCTGGAGATTGGCTGTTGTTGGTGTTGAGTACTGAGGCTGTCGCAGCGATGCCGTCATCGTGGGGGATACTGCTGTAGAGTGCCGAGACGTCCATCGTGGCGAGGAGTGTTCCTCGTTCAACTGGTCCGTGGCTGCTGAGTTTCTGTAAGAAGTCTGTAGTGTCGCGACAGAAGCTGCAGGTTCCCTGTACAATGAGTTTCCGGATGCCCTCGACGTATCCAGAGAGGTTCTCACACAGGGTTCCATTGCCTGATACGATAGGTGTGTTGGCTTTGTGTATCTTTGGGAGGCAGTAGAAGTCTCCCACGCGGGGAGTACGTGGGATGAGAGCGCGTAGGATGCTTTGAAGGTCTGGATCGAAGGTCTTGATCAGTCTATTGAGTTGGCGGGTGTGTTCTTTGGTCGGATCTGCGGGTAACTGTCTGTAGTGTTCCTGGTTGTCCAGTTGTCGGTAAGCTTCTTTGTAATAGTCCATTCTGTTCTGTATGACGATGGCCCCTACTTTGTCTGCTGGTTAGACGACGATGTTGCGGTTGGTCTTGAGAGCGTGGATGGCATTGCGTTGTGCTCGGGGGACATTCTGGACTGTCTTGTGAGTGCGGCTGATGAATCTGGCGTTGATGCATCTCCTGACAGCTTGAGCATACATGTCAAGCTTAGGGCAGCGACCCTCCGGATGGGTCCAATTTGACTCTTTCTTCTTCGGTTGCTGCACTGCGGGTCCCTCTGTCTGCTGTTCTGGATCATTGATTGTCTCATTGGGTTCGCTGCTGACATCTTGGGATTCGGGGAAGAATTCCCGGAGCCTCATTCTCCTGATGAATTCCTCTGTGTCTGCCGCGAGACTGATGGGGTCCATTTTGGTGGTGGGGCAGCAAATGAGCCCTCGGCTGAGAACTTCGATTTCGTCTGGTTGAAGGGTGTGGTCGGACAAGTTGACGATGGACTTCCCTGTGATTGCAATCGTGGTACCGGGGGAAGCTTGGTTGCTGCTGGTGGTGATGCCGAGTTTCTCAAGCTTCCTGTTCTTGGTGTGCATGTAGGCAGCGTAGTTCCGTTGCCACGTCTGTTTGGCAGTGTCTCGTAGCTGGTCTGCTGTGTCCTGAGCAAAGGCTGAGAACATGGACTCTATCTTGGTTTCGAGGTTGCGGCATCTGCTGTAGAGCTGGTGTACGAGATGGTTGAGGAGTGTGCGAGAGGTACGACGGCAGAATCTCTCGGCATAGTCTGTGTTGTATGTCGACTTTAGTGGATTTGTTATCTGTAGTCCTTTCGGGATCTTGTCTGCTTTCTTGCATCTCTGTAGATACTTGATGTCTGTGTCAATATGCGCGATCTTCTTGGAGATCCTGTCCACTTTGAGCCGGCAGTTTGTCGATAGTAGCCATGATGTGGAGATGCCAGTGTTGGACTGGGGTGGAGAAATGTGAGAAGTCGCACAACACCAAGTTATATTCCAACAGGTTTATTTGAGATCACAAGCTTTCGGAAACAAACAGGGAGCAGGCTATCTTGGATCTGGTACTATGTAATGAGACAGAATTAATAAATGATCTCATAGTAAAGGATTCTCTAGGAAAGAGTGATCATAGCATGGTTGAATTTCAAATTCAGTTGGAGGGTGAAAATGTTTTATCTCAAACCAGTGTCCTGATCTTAAACAAAGGCAATTACAGTGGCATGAGTGCAGAACTGGCTAAAGTGGACTGGAAAATAAATTAAAAGGTTATACAGTTGAAATGCAGTGGTGGACATTTAAGGATATATTTCATAACGCTCAACAAAAATATATTGCAGTGAGAAAGAAAGATTTTAAGAGAACTGAGCACCATCTGTGCCTAACTAAGGAAGTAAAGAATGGTATCAAATTGAAAACGAAGGCATACAATTTTGCCAAGATTGGTGAGAGACCAGAGGGTTTGGAAATTTTTAAAAACCAGCAAAGGATGACTACAAAAATAATAAAGAGAGAGAAGATGAATTATGAGAGTAAACTGGCAAGAAACATTAAAACAGATAGTAAGAGCTTCTACAGGTATAGAACAAGTAAGAGGGTAGCTAAAGTAAATGTTGGTCCCTCAGAGGATGAGACTGGGGAATTAATAATTGGGAACGGGGAAATGGCAGAGACTGTGAACTAATTTTTTGTATCTGTCTTCACGGTAGAATACATTAACAGCATCCCAATAAAGGATAATCAAGGGACCACAGGGAGGGGGGAAATAAAGACATTCACTGTCACTAAGGAAACAGTACTTGGTAAAATAATGGCACTAAAAGATGACAAGTCCCCTGGACCAAATGGCCTGCATCCGAGAGGTGTTAAAATAGTTAGCTGCAGAGATAGTGGATGCATTGGTTTGCAATATAACAAAATTCCCTGGACTCTGGATAGATCCCAGTGGATTGAAAAACGGCAAATTTAACACCCCTACTTAAGAAAGGAGGGAGACAGAAAGCAGGAAACTATAGACCAGTTAGCCTAACATCTGTCGTTGGGAAAATGCTGGAGTCCTTCATTAAGGAAGCAGTAGCAGGGCATTTGGAAAATCATAATGCAATCAAGCAGAGTCAGCATGGTTTTATGAAAGGGAAATCATGTTTAACAAACTTGCTGGAGTTATTTGAGAATGTAACGAGCAGGGTGGACAAAGATGAACCAGTGGATGTGGTGTATTTGGATTTCCAGAAAGCATTCGATAAGGTGCCACATAAAAGGTTACTGCATAAGTTAAGAGCTCGCGGAATTGGGGGTAATATATAAGCATGGATAGAGAATTGGCTGACTAACAGAAAGCAGAGAGTCGGGAAAAATGGCTCATTTTCTGGTTGGCAAACGGTAACTAGTGGAGTGCCACATGGATCGGTGCTGGGGCCTCAACTATTTACAATTTACATTGATGACTTGGATGAAGGGACCGAGTGTAATGTAGCCAAGTTTGCGGAAGATACAAAGATGGGTGGGAAAGCAAGTTTTGCAGAGGACTCAAAGAACCTGCAAAGGGATATAGCTAGGCTAAGTGAGTGGGCAAACATTTGGCAGATGGAATATAATGTGCAAAAGTGAGAGGTTATACACTTTAGCAGGAACAATAGAAAGCAAATTATTATATAAATGGAGAGAGATTGCAAAATGCTACAGTTCAGAGGGACCTGGGGGTCCTTGTGCATGAAACACAAAAAGTTAGCATGCATAGAAATATAGAAACATAGAAAATAGGTACAGGAGTAGACCATTCGGTCCTTCGAGCCTGCGCCGCCATTCAATGCGTTCATGGCTGAACATGCTACCTCAGTACCCCATTCCTGCTTTCTCACCATACCCCTTGATCCCCCTTCACTCCATTATCTTGCAGGTACAGCAAGTAATCAAAAAGGCAAATGGAATGTTGGCCTTTATTTCAATGGGGTTGGAGTATATAAGCAGGGAAGCCCTGCTACAAATGTATAGGGTATTGCTGAGACCACACCTTGAGTACTGCGTACAGTTTCGGTCTCCTTATTTAAGGAAGGATATACTTGCATTGGAGGTAGTTCAGAGACGATTCACTAGGTTAATTCCAGAGATGAGGGGTTTGACTTATGAGGAACGGTTGAGCAGGCTGGCCCTATACTCATTGGAATACAGAAGAATAAGAGGTGATCTTATTAAAACATATAAGATACTGAGGGGGCTCGACAAGGTAAATGCTGAGAGGATGTTTCCCCTCTTGGAGAAATCTAGAACGCGTGGGCACAGGTTTAGAATAAATGGTCGCCCTTTTAGAACTGAGGTGAGGAGGAATTTCTTCTCTCAGAGGGTCGTAGATCTGTGGAATTCTCTGCCCCAGAGAGCTGTGGAGGCTGGGTCATTAAATACATTTAAGGTGGTGATAGACAGATTTTTGCAAGATAATGGAGTGAAAGGTTATGGGGTGCGGGCAGGGAAATGGCTTTGAGCCCAAGATCAGCCGTGATCTTATGAAATGGCGGTGCAGGCTCGAGGGATCAAGTGGCCTATTCCTGCTCCTATTTCTTATGTTCTTATGTTCTTATGTTAGAGTGAGGGGTGTTGGGTATATCAGAGAGTTAGAGTGAGGGCTGTGGTGTATATAAAATGTTTACATGAGGGTTGTGGTGCATATCAGTGTTAGAGTGAGAGGTGTTGGGTATATCAGTGTGTTGCAGTGAGGGGTGTGGGGTATATCAGTGTTTTTCACTGAGGGATTTGGGGATTATCAGAGAGTTAGAGTGAGTGGTGTGCAGTAAATCAGAGTGTTACAGCGAGGGATATGGGTTATATCAGATTGTTTCAGTGAGGGGTGTGGGTATATCAGAGAGTTAGAGTGAGTGGTGTGCAGTAAATCAGAGTGTTACAGCGAGGGATGTGGGTTATATCAAAGTGTTTCAGTGAGGGGTGTGGGTATATCAGAGAGTTAGAGTGAGAGGTGTGGGCTATATCAGAGGTTTACAGTGAGGGAAGTGATGCAGGATAGAGTGTACCTGTCGGATTTAGTAAACATTGTTAATATTCTATGACCATTTTTATACAACTATAATATGTGAAATTGTATGTTAAAACGTAAAAAGCCTGCTTAAAATGGCGAGTGGCTGAGACCAAAGCAGGATGGAAAATTATGCCAACCTGACTAAAAATTTCTGTTTTAAATTACTTAAGGAATGGAATGTAGTGCTGAGTAAATACAGAGACTGTCAGGGACATGGAATTCGGTAATGATATGGAAAAGTGATCGGAGTTGGAGCATTCATTTTAGAAAAAGCAGAATAGACAAACTGTTTAGCAAACACCTCAAGGATGTTTGTAATGTGAAGTTCTTAGGTAAGGGTATTTTGTTATGCACAGAAATAGGCTTAGCGGAACTAATGAGGTCATAAGGTAATTGACAAGAAAAGGGGAGGGAATCATCGACCATACTTTTAAAGGTCAGAATGGTGAGATAGCCCAAGCAGCTGCAAGTTGCTATGTATTTTGAAGGGAGAATAAAGGTATAAAGGAACAGCTTTTGAACACCGATAGCAGCGGGAAACCAGAGGATGACAAGCTTCAGTCAACAGAACACAGCAAGAGGCTAAATAGAACGCGCCACAGTCACTGGGAAGGAACGCCGGGGTTCAATGAACAAACTTCGACTATCTTCTTGTTAAGTATTACTTCTTTGTACTGGATGTTTAATGCTTAATAAACCTGTTTTACTGAAACACAATATACCTGGACTCAGAGTGGTTTGTGTAGTCACGGACAAATTATTCTAAAGAAATTTTTAAAGCTTCAGTGGGTATATCAGTGTTAGAGTGAGGGGTTTGGAGTATATCAGAGTATTACAGCGAGGGAGGTGGGGTATATCAGAGTGTGAGAGTAAGGTTTTTGGAGTATATAAAAGATTTAGAATGAGAGGTATGGGGTATATCAGAGGGTTAGAGTGAGGGGTGTGGCGGATATCTGAGTGTTACAGTGGGGTGTGTGTGCTACATCAGAGTGTTACAATGAGATCTGGGGAGATAACAGAGTGTTACAGTGAGGGGTGATGGATATAGCGGTGTGTTACAGTGAGAGGTTTGGGATATGTAAGAGAAGATTACAGTTAGGTCTGTGGTGTATATCAGTGTGTTACATTGTGGGGTGTGGGAAAAACAGTGTATTACTGTGAGGGATGTGGGGTATATCAGAGTGTATCGGTGAATGGTGTTATGTTTTTCAGTGTTAGTGTGAGGGCTGTGGGGTATATCAGTGTTAGAGTGAGGGGCGGTGGGCTATATCAGTGTTACAGTGAGGGGTGTGGAGTATAACAGTGTTAGAGTGAGGGGTGTGAGGTATATCAGAGAGTTAGAGTGAAAGTTGTGGTGTTCATCAAAGGTTTACAGTGAGGGCTGTTGTGTCTATCAGTGTTAGAGTGAGAGGTTTGAGGTATATCAGTGTGTTGCAGCGAGAGGTGTGGTGTATATCAGAGAGTTAGAGTGAGAGGTGTGGGCTATATCAAAGGATTACAATGACGGAAGTGGGTATATCAGTGTTCGAGTGAGGGGTGTGGAGTATATCAGAATATTACAGCGAGGGAGGTGGGGTATATCAGAGTGTTACAGTGGGATATATCAGAATGTTACAGTGAGAGTTGTGGAGTATATAAAAGAGTTTGAGTGAGAGGTGTGGGTATATTAGAGTTTTACAGTGAGGGGTGTTGGGTATATTGGTGTGTTACAGTGAGAGGTTAGGGTAATGTAAGAGAGGATTACAGTGAGGTCTGTGGGGTATATCAATGTTTTACATTGTGGGGTGTGGTGTATATCAGAGTATTACAGTGATTGGTGTGGGGTATATCAGCGTATTACAGCGAGGCACGTGGGGCTTATCAGAGTGTTACAGTGAGGGGTCTGGGGTACATCAGAATGTTAACGTGAGGGGTGGGGTATATAAGAGAGTTAGAGTGAGAGGTGTGGGGTATGTCAGAGGGTTACAGTGAGGGCTGTAGTGTATATTTGTGTGTTACAGTGAGAAGATTGGTATATGTACGAGAGGATTACAGTGAGCGCTGTGGATAATATCAGAGTGTGCTACTGTAAGGGGTGTAGATTATATCAGTATTACAGTGAGTGGTGTGGGGGGTAACAGTCCAGCGTGTGGCTGTGAAGGAATAAGCCATATAACCTATTCAGAACAACACAATACCTTATGAAAGAATTCTGGCCTTATTTAAGCCTGACGAACTGGGTTTGGAAATTTAGAAACTTAACTATGAAAAACCTGTGAAAGCATTCTGGCTATTGAGATAAGACAGTTGTTGACCCTTAATAAATACCCTTATTGAAACAGAAGGTGCATGGCTCAGACAGGCTGACCTTCGGGAACAAAAACAATGATTCACCATGGAGAACGTGTTCTTATTTAAACTTCGTAAAGAAGCACAGAAGATAAGGAACATCTGCCCTCGTAAAGATGATATAAAGTAAGGAACACCTGCCGTCACACCGTTTTTTATATGGTAAACTTAGAATACCTGGCTGAGGTGACAGTAAGAGTTGCAGAGGTCGGCAGAAAAATTACTAGAGATAATTAGCTTGCATCAGCAGAAAACCTTTAAGGAAATACCACTGGAAAAAGGTATAAATATTGAACTATCAAATGGGATAACAGACTCGCTTTAATCGGGCAAAGCGATTCTCAGCTTCAGCGGCGGCTCTGTAAGTCTCCAACTCTTTGTACCTCGGGGATCAAAGGTATTTGATTTTGGAGGATATCCTGTAGAACACTTAGAACAGTAATACTGTAGCGAAGTTAAGATTTAAAGTAAGATTCTCTGTTAATAATAAGATTGTAAGTTTTATCTTTTTGGAACTGTTAATGTTGCGATTGACTCACCAACTGTAAATTACATGTCGGTTCTTTAATAAATCTATATATTTTTAGAATTGTCTCACATAAGACTTCTGTATCAAAAACTTGCGATCTCAATCTCTGTACACTTTTTGGTGAGGAGTTGCAGAATTCTGAGGGAGTTTTCCGGACCCTCATAATATCCGTAATGTTATCGTCTAGCTAAACTTATTAAAAGTGCTATCTGGAGGATGGGAACATTCTCGGGTTGGTCCTTTCCTTTAGGGAGAGATAGCCAGGAACTTGAGACCCAATTAAGCGTCATTAGGATTCGGCTACCTCAAACTTTAGTTGAAGGTGAACGTCCTGAGAAATACGCCTGATCCGGGGTAGCCCTAAAGGGGCTAGGACTAATAATTATCCCCTCATGGCATGCATCAATGTGTTACAGTGAGGGGTGTCGGGTCTATCAGAATGTGAGAGTGAGAGGCGTCGTGCATATCAAAGTTTTAGAGTGAGATGTGTGGGGTATATCAGTGTTGCAGTGAGAGGTGTGGGGTATATCAGACTGTTACTGCGAGGGGTGTGGGGTATATCAGAGTGTACATTATACTTCATTTGTCACCTTACTGCCCACTCACTTAGTCTATCTATATCTCTTTGCAGACTCCTTGCGTTCTCCTCACAGCTTACAGCCCCACCTAGCTGTGTATCATCAGTAAGCTTGGATACATTACACTCGGTCCTTTCATCTAGGTCATTAATATAGTTTGTAAATAGCTGAGGCCCCAACACTGATCCTTGCGGCACCCCACTAGTTACAGCCTGCCAACCTGAAAAAGATCTGTTTATCGCTACTCTCTGTTTTCTGTCGGTTAACCAATCCTCTATCCATGCTACTATATTACCCCCAAACCCATGAGTCCTATTCTTGTGTAATAACCTTTTATGTGGCACCTTATCGAATGCCTTTTGGAAATCACAATATACTACATTCACTGGTACCCCTTTATCTACCCTGCTAGTTACATCCTCAAAAACTCTTATACAGATGTCAAATACGATTTCCCTTTCATAAAACCATGTTGACTCTGCTACTTTTGATATGATTTTCTAAGTGACTTGATACTACTTCCTTAACAATGGATTCAAACATTTTCCTGACGACTAATTTCAGGCTAGCTGGCCTGAAGTTACCTATTTTTTCTCTCCCTCCTTTCTTGAATAGCGTTGTTACCTTTGCAACCTTCCAAGGCGCAGGGACCTCACCGGAATCTAGGGAGTTTTGGAAGATCAAAATCAAGGCATCCACTATCTCTTCAGCCACCTCTTTTAGAATCCTAGGATGTAGGCCGTCATTTTCAGGGGATTTGTAGGCTTTTAGTCCCATTAGTTTCTGTAGTCCTTTTTCTCTGCTTATATTAATTATGTTACGTTTCTCACCATCATTTGACCCTTGTTTCCCCACCATTTCTTGTATGTTTTTTGTGTCTTTCACTGTAAAGAAAGATACAAAATATTCGTTTAGCATTTCTGCAATTTCCTTATTCCCCACAATAATTTCTCCTGTCTCAGCCTCTAAGGAACCAACGTTTACTTTTGCTACTCTTTTCCTTTTTACGTACTTGTAGAAACTCTTGCAATCTGCTTTTATATTTCTTGCCAGTTTTCTCCCATATTCTATTTTTTCCCTTTTTATCAATTTTTTTGTCAACCTTTGCTGGCTTCTGATACTCTCCCAATCCTTAGGTTTACTGTTATTCTTTGCAACATTATAAGCTTCTAATCTGAATCTAAGGCCATCCTTAACCTTTTTAGTTAGCCACGATTGGATCATTTTCCCGTGGCGTGTTTGTTTCTCAATGGAATGTATTTTTGTTGAGAATTATGAAATATTTATTTAAATGCAAGCCACTGCTTATCTACCACCATACCTTTAAATCTATTTTTCCAATTTACCTTAGCCAACTCACCTCTCACACCTATGTAATTTGCTTTATTTAAGTTTAAGACTCTAGTTTAATTCACTGGATCAGATCATATTCGTTTAATTCACTGGAATCCAACCCCATTCCTTAAGTCCACTGGGATCCGATCACATTCCTTTAATTCACTGGAATCGAACCCCATTCCTTAATTCCACTGGGATCTGATCCCATTCGTTTAGTCCACTGGGATGCGACCCCATTAATTTAATCCACTGGGATCCGATCCCATTTCTTTAATTCAATGGGATATTATTCTGTTCATTTAATTCACTGGGATCCGACCGCATTCCTTTAATTCTTTGGGATCTGATTCCATTCCTTTAATTCACGGCGATCCGATGCCATTCCTTTAATCCACTGGGATCCGATCACATTTTTTAAATTCTGTCGGACATGATCCAATACCTTTAATCCTCTGGGACACAACCACATTCCTTTAATCCTATGGGACCCAACTCCATTCCTTTCATCCTCCGATCCAATCATAATTCTATAATTCTCTGGGATAAGATCCTATTGCTTTAATTTACTGGGATCCGATCCCATTCCTTAAATCGAATGGGATCTGATCACCTACCTTTAATTCATTGGGAACGGATCCCATTCCTTTATATCACTGGGCTGTGACCACTTCCCTTTAATTTGCTGTGATCCCATCATTCGTTCAATTCACTGAGATATTCTCCCATTCCTTTAATTCACTGGGATCCGATAACATTCATTTAATTCTGTTGGACCTGATCCCACTACTTTAATTCACTGGGTTCCGAGCCCATTCCTTTAAATCCCTGGAATTCGATCCTTTTCGTTATATTCGCTGTGATTCGATCCAATTCCTTTAATTCACTGAGATCCGATCCAATTCCTTTTCATCCCTGGAATTCGATCCTTTTCGTTATATTCGCTGTGATTCGATCCAATTCCTTTAATTCACTGGGTTCTGATCACATTTCTTTAATTCTGTTAATATAATGTTATTCAATATTCATACCATTCCTTTAAATCGCTGGGATATTATTCCATTCCTTCAATCCTCTGGCACGAATCCCCATTCCTTTAATCCAGTGGGATCCGAACACATTACTTTAATTATCTAGGACCTGATCCCATTCCTTTAATTCAGTGGGATCCTACCACATTTCTTGAATTCACTAGGATCCGATACCATTCTTTTAATACTCTGGGATCCATTATCACTGCTTCAATTCAATGAGATCCGATCCCGTTCCTTTAATTCATTGGGGTCGGAACACACTGTCCCCCCACCCAGCCCCTCCCACTCTCCCCCAACCCCGCCCCTCCCACTCTCCCCCACCAAGGCCCACCCACTATAACCACAGTCCCAACCCACACATGCTCTGACTCTCGTCATTTCAGTTTCCAGGATTTGAGCCTTTATATCTGCCCGGTTACTACAGCGGATTTAAAGTTAATCACTCTGATCCTCCACAGGGAATGATGTCACTGGAACTACAGATCTAAACAAACCTTCTACAGCAACAACCTTCCGAGTGTCAGTTGTCTATCGATATTTCCATAGTTCACGCTCCCTTCACAAAGTAAACTTGTTCCGATCTTCTACCTGATCACATTCACTCCGAGATAGATCACCAAGTTAGGCACAGTCAGTGCCGCTCCCTTTCCTTCACTTAAACTGGATGTGCAGCCTCCGGCTTCAAACTGCCCAGTTTACAAACCGTTTGTGATGTCTGATCTGACTGTGATGCGCAGTGTGAGGGTGAGGCTTGCTCTGTGATCTCCCGGTTTGAACCGTCCAGTTAAAGGGACCTCACCTTGATGAAACAGCGTTTGGCAAAACCCATGGGCTTCACTGAGGTTGCAATTTACTGATGTGCTAGAATACAATAAGAGGTTTCCATGTGGTTACGGCCCAGAGAACAGGGTGTGCGGGTGATGGGGTGTGATGGGATTCTTTGCCTTCTACCAATGTTGTTAAGTAATTGTCTACATTTTCAGAAACAGTAGTCGGCCATTCAGCCTCTCCAGCCCATTCCACCATTCAATTAGATCGTGGCTGATCTGTATCTTAACTCCATCCTTAGTTCCATAACCCTTAATAACCTGCCGAGCATAAATCTATAATTCAAACTTTAGAAATTTTCAATCGAGCCCCCGCCTCAACAGCTTTTTTGGGGAAAGGGTTGCAAACTTCTACTACCCTTTGTGTGAAGAAGTGCTTCCTGGCATCACCCCTGAATGGCCGAGCTCTAAATTCAACTTTATGTCCCCTTGTTCTGGACTCCCTCACCAGAGGAGATAGTTTCTGCATCTAAACTATCAACTCCTTTAATTATCTTAAAAACCTCCATTTAATCACCCTGTATACCCCTGTATATTAGAGGGAATACAAGCCTAGTCCGTGTAATCTGTCCTCATCATTTAAACCCTTAAGCCGTGGTATCATTCTGCCAAAACTACGCTGCACCCCCTCCGAGACCAATATATCCTTGGTGAGGTGAGGTGCCCAGAATTGAACGTGTTAGATTCGAATTTTTGGAGCAAAACCAGACGGAGACGGAACTGAAGACAAAGTAAGAGTTTATTAGATACCAGCCAGAAGGCCTTGTGCACAAAGGGAGCGAGGTTGGTCTCCTTAGACCCGCACCAAACTCTCAAAGGAAAACCTACATACAAGCCTTGATATACCTGTCGATAGGCAACACCCACCGGCTACAAAAGTGGGCGAACACATGCAAACAGCGTCGCTACCATTGCTCCCTTATTGGTTAATGATCAGTCACTCAATGTTGGGAACCGCCTGAAATGTTCTGTGACATTAAACATAACACATAGTTGTTATACATGGGGCCTTCATCTAGTCTCTGGGAGCAAGGTCTGCCAGACTCCATCTTATCTCTCAAACGAGGTCATACCACGCTTATCTTTCCTATCCCATGCAGTTGTACCTGACCAACACTTCGTTAATTCTCGAGAGAAGCTAATTATGATACACAATGTTAGCTCCAAAGGGAGATAAGGTGTCTGAGGCCAAGAGAGAAATGGCCGACTCCCTGTACAGTTCAGTTTCCCTTATCTCTTCAGAAGTCCAACTACATATAAACACTGCTTCTGTAGCACTGATAACGACATTCTGAAATGCCTGGAAATCAGGGCTGTGGCACCAATAGTCTGGTTGTAAGCAGCTATTCTTATAGTACTAGTTAAAGAAAAGGGTTAATACATATAATGGACAAGTAGTCCATCGTGCTTTGCAACTATCTAAAGGCTATATGTGTGCCTTTAATATATCTCCATAAGTGAACTAACCATCCTTTAAACATGATTTCTAATATTACCGCCCTACAGCCTTGGCTAATATATATTTAAAGACTAGTGGATTCAAGTTTTGTTTCACAGGCCTATTTTGTGATCCCACAGGCCCCCCTTTCAATCCCCGAAAAGGACACTTGAAGCTGGGTTGAAGAATTTGCTCTCTACGCTACGTTAGTGTAATAAACTGGTGGGTTTATAGTATTGCAGAACCGCATATAGGTTTTTCCAGCTCAAATTGTGTGAATGATGAAGTTTCCCTTTTTAGTCCCCCCTAATTTGTTCTATACTTCCCTCCCCCCTTTAGGCCTTTGGCTATTCCAGGTAGGCCGCACATTTGTTGCATATGGTTTTGTACGAATCCTGTCGGGGTGGCCAACCTTCGAGGCACCAGGTATGCATCAGATGAGTAAAGTTAATATTTAGGCCTTCCCCAATTCATACAATTGCTTCATCATTCAGACACTTGATTTTTCCAACAAACGACCAAAGTCGTCCGAAATACGCGTAGGAGGAGCAGTGCATGCACTAACAGTTTTAATCATTTGTTTTGCAATTCGTTTTGCCGAAATCCGTTTACATTTCTTACATGCCATACATAACAGACCAACAACCAGTATTAACTGCACCCCGATTAATATGTGTGAAATCAGTCTGATCCACGGATGGATCTGCATATTTAGTCCCCGGTCCCAAATGTCATCCCACCATTTGGTCACTCTGATCGCGTCGATATCTTTCTTCAGATCCTTGCTTCGTTGTTGCAGGGTATAATACACCTGTTGGGAATGCTGAATCCTCTCCCGTAACTGCCTTAAATATTCGGGCAGTCGGGGTATTGGGTACCCAAAAGTGTTGAGGTAGTTCCTCAAATCATTCTTGATGTCATCGGATACTTGGAGAGAAGTGGTATTATACTGATGTATATCCACCAGTTCCTCGTGTCCAATTCGTACGGGGATTTCTGGGGTGAAGCAGAACTCTGGGCTGGAAATGTCACATGTTAAATTGCCGTACTGGAACGTATTCAAGTTGGTCGTAACACAATATTCACCCCTGCCGGCGTATGCCACTTGTGTGGGTTTTGCGGCGGCATCGAATGCTTCCATGGTGCAGTTAATCTCCAGCTCTGTGTTATTAAAACCGCATCGGCTTTGTGGGCTTTGGTTGATTACATGCGGGCACATGATGATGGCATGTCGGGTAATACATCCTTCCAGTCTGGTAGCCACTAGATTTCCATTTATCATCACTGTGTAAGGCAACATATTATGGTGAGATATGTGCATGCCATATTTTATTACACCAGTACTTTGTACTTGGTATACCTCGCGTCCTTGAGTCTCCGGGGTCAGTACCGGAATGACCAGCACTAAACCCAGGAGCCGACCCCCTCCCCCCACTATCTAGCTTACATTCTACTTGTGTGGGGTATACCCGTATCATGGCCCGAAATTGACAGGTCGTTATGTTAAGGCTATCCAGAAGGCGTTTGGGTGTACCCTTTCCAGCATGCCCGTGGGTTAGAGTCCCTTTTAATTGTCGGTTGGTAATCCACAAGGCTACCTCCCCTCCCTGTATCTGGTCTAATTTCTCTCGGGTCTGCTCAACTATCCAATTACCATATGTGCTGCAGGCATCGTTCACCGCTGCCTGCTGTGAGAAATTGTCTTCTTCTTTGACTATCTTATTTATTGTCTGCGCGTGTGCTTCTAGTACGATAGCTATATCCTGGAGGTCAATGGTTAATATCTGATCCTCCCTTATTTCTCGACCCTTATTATTATTCTGTTTTTCTAAGATAGCTTTGAGCCGTGAGCTCAGATTTCGAACCTTCTGATCTAATGCAGCCAGATCGATGGTATTAACAACTGACGCACCTGTATTAAAAACCTTCGCTGCATCATTTAGTAAATCCCTTTTCCGTCGCCATACCCGCCTGTTCTTTTATTGTATCCACCTCCGCTGCGGACCGCGCCTTGTCTCAATACCTGTGTTACGAGTCGCTGGTACAGTTGCTGGGTTTGTTGCGAGCTCCATACGGGCAGGGCGGTGTCGGTCAGGTTCAAGACTACTGGAACTAATTCGTGTCGTATGTTATCATATAATATGCTTCCGGATTGGGTGAACGCCAATCCACTAACGGGTCCTTCCTTCATAAATGGGCAAATCAGTGGCCTATAGGCCAGTGTCATGTCAGTGGCTTGGGGTGGATCATGACCCCAATAACAATGAACTATAGGGGGCGGAGGGCCATTTGATCACACACTTTCCCCATATTGTTGGCACTTGACTCGGGTGGGTGTGCATGAGGTGTGCCAAATTCCCTGGTTATTCTGACAGCATTGAGCCATTCTTTTCCCGGTCTCGTAATCTACACATACACCTATTAGGTGATCATCCAGATAACATGTATGTGTGCCGAGATCATTCCCACACCACTCCAGTTCTGTGGCGACTGCGGTCTGTTTGACAAACAGCAGCCCTATCATTCCTAATACGGGCCACCCCATAGTGTTTAAAATGATACTACTTCAAGGGCAACACGGTGGCAATAGTGGTTAACATTGTTGCCTCACAGCGCTAGGGACCCGGGTTCGAATCCGGCCCAGGGTGACTGTCTGTGTGGAGTTTGCACATTCTCCCCGTGTCTGTGTGGGTTTCCTCCGGGTGCTCCGGTTTCCTCCCACAGTCCAAAGATGTGTGGGTTAGGTTGATTTGGCTATGACAAATTGACCCTTAGTGTTAGGGGGATTAAATACGGGGATAGGGTGGAATATGTGTCGGTGCAGGCTCGATGGGCCGAAATGGCCTCTATCTGCACTGTGGGGATTCTGTGAAGTCAGAAGGGGGAATACTCTGAGCTGTTGAAGGGTCGGTGTCCCCGGAAGTGGTGACAGTACTGAGGCCGGGCTGAACGTCTGTAAGAAAGTTAAAGGTAAATAACAACTCGCAGAATCTACGTAATCCTCCGGACTTGGTCCTGATCAAATACTTGGAGGAAAATAAAGTTGACTCGCATGATTCTAAACCATAAGGTCGTTTTTATTTCATAATTCATTGCCCCAGTTGACAGACACATACATTCCACTCAACTTCAATCAGATCTTTTCTTGTAGCAGCAACAATCTCAAAGAAAGAGAGAGAGAGAGAGAGAGTGCAGCCTGTGACCTTGAGAAGGAAAGTACAGGCTTTTAAAGAGACAGTACACTGAAAATGACAGAACCCAGTCCGCAGGTTTTTTTTAAATCATCAGCCCTAGGTGTCCAGAGGGTTAGGGGAAATTCCTTCCCCGGGCGTCATCACCAGCTTAGTCTGGCTCCAGTATCCCCACCTTACATCCAATTTTTCTTGCAGGCAAACGGAGGTTCCTGTACTGAGGAGGATCTGGAAAAGTCCATCCCATCGCACTATACGCCCGATTGCCCACCCAGTTCCACAAGTGGAAGGGTTTTGCGGGGTCTGGGAGACCCAGGGCAGGTGCATTAGCCAGAGTGATCTTTTCCATATCAAAGGCTTCGACTGCCTCAGGCGTCCAATCCAGTCTTGCCTCTCCCGGGGGCCCTCCCTTTAGGAGGTCATTTAAGGGACTTGCCAATTCGGTGAAGTCGGCTACGTATGTGCGGCAATAGTTGAACAATCCCATTTTTAATCACCTCACTCCGGTATTTCAGATTAGCCTCTTGGACCCGTTTAACAACATTGACACTGGTGGCCATAGCCGGAACGTCCGGTGAAAGGGGCTTCCCCTCGTCACTCATGTCTATGGTTACGTATATCCTTATGCTTTATCTTATACTTTAACTTACTTTATTCTAATCTTATACTTTAATCGGCACAAACGTATCACCTTATACTCTATATCACCGGATCGTCACTCGGTATTTCCGTATCACACACACAATTATTTTCTTTACGCACATTTACTCGTCATGGGATCACGATCTTGTGGTGTTTGAGGTTCCCGACAGCTACTTGATCCTGGCCATCAGGTGGGACTACGTCCTCTTAATTCAGGCTCAGGCTAGGTGCTTGAGACAGGCACCACCCTTGTCCGTGTCGATCATCTGTGACTCTGAAGGATCCAATCGTATCAGAACAATGACAAACACTTGTACTTTAAAACAGAAATACACATTTAGGTCTAGTCAATTCCGTCAATCCGTAAGTCTCAGTGAGGAGTAATTTAACTACGTGGATAATTTAATACTGTGGCAGGCAGGTGCTATGTTGTGAGCGTGACTCGCTTTACCTTTACGAGGGCTTTACACAGGGGCCCGGTCCATGTGTCACCCCTGCTTAGTTGAGTCACTGGGAAAAGCCTGACTCCGGGTCTCTTAAGGAGTTACCCCTCACTTCGGACCAATTATGCGTCCACATCAGACCAATTAAACGTCGTACCTCTTCACACCCCGCAATCCAGTATCCCACTTCTGACACCAACTGTTAGATTCGAATTTTTTTGGAGCAAAACCAGACGGAGACGGAACTGAAGACAAAGTAAGAGTTTATTAGAAACCAGCCTAAGGCCTTGTGCACAAAGGGAGAGAGGTTGGTCTCCTCAGACCCGCACCTAACTCTCAAAGGAAAACCTACATACAAGCCTTGATATACCTTTCGATAGGCAACACTCACCGGCTACAAAAGTGGGCGTACACATACAACCAGCGTCGCTACCATTGCTCCCTTATTGGTTAATGATCAGTCACTCAATGTTGGGAAACGCCCTGAAATGTTCTGTGACATTAAACATAACACATAGTTGTTATACATGGGGCCTTCATCTCGTCTCTGGGAGCAAGGTCTGCCAGACTCCATCTTATCTCTCAAACGAGGTCATACCACGCTTATCTTTCCTATCCCATGCGGAGAATCTTATTATGATACACAATGTTAGCTCCAATAAGGTGTCTGAGGCCAAGAGAGAAATGACCGACTCCCTGTACAGTTCAGTTTCCCTTATCTCTTCAGAAGGCCAACTACATATAAGCACTACTTCTGTAGCACTGATAACGACATTCTGAAATGCCTGGAAATCAGGGCTGTGGCACCAATAGTCTGGTTGTAAGCAACTATTCTTATAGTACTAGTTAAAGAAAAGGGTTAATACATATAATGGACAAGTAGTCCATCGTGCTTTGCAACTATCTAAAGGCTATATGTGTGCCTTTAATATATCTCCATAAGTGAACTAACCATCCTTTAAACATGATTTCTAATATTACCGCCCTACAGCCTTGGCTAATATATATTTAAAGACTAGTGGATTCAGGTTTTGTTTCACAGGCCTATTTTGCGATCCCACGAACGCAATACTCTAGATGGGGAGTAACCAGAGACCCATACGACTGAAATGTAACGACCAACTCTTTGTATTCCAGTCCGCTTGATATGATGGCTAACATTTCATTTGATTTTTAATTTTTTTTAACACCTGTAAGAACATAAGAAATAGGAGCAGGAGTAAGCCATTTGGCCATTCGAGTCTGCTCCGCCATTCAATAAGATCATGGCTGATCTTTTACCTTATCTCCTCTTTCCTGAACTATCCCCATATCCCTTGATATTCAAAAATCTATCGATCTCGGTCTTGAATATATTCAACGACTGTAGAATTCGCAATATATCGCGATTTCAATAATAAGGAGAAAACACAAAGTTTCGTTCAAACAGCTTTTATTTCAGCAGAATGCTGGCAGGTTTAAAATGGACACAAGCAGCCTGTAAAATGGCCGCCGCACCTCGTGACAGAACATTCTAGACTTTTCAACAGGCAGACAAGATGGCGTTCCAATAAACATTTGTGCAAGATCGATTAAGATTCAGCACAGTGAAGATAATACACGAGACATTATGGGTTTGCAGTATACACATAGATACTGAAATCGGTCTCCCAGGTACAAAGGAAAGCCATTGTACCGAGTAATCGAGGGCCCATCCAAAAGACATTAATATGTAAAATCCCAACGACTCTACGATGAGAGAGCCGTTAGCAGGTAGTTATACAGGACACTTGGAAGCCCCAAACCCCTCCAGGGAGAACACCGACCGATTTAACAATGGGAGAAATATTAACAGGTACTCAGACATTTACGAGTAGCCCCGAAACCCATTAAGAACGGAGATCACCCATACAAGACATTTGGGCGCCAAACCCTAAACAAAAGAATGGACATTATAGTTGGGCGGGAAACGGAAGATTTTGCACTATAATTGCAGGCTCCAAACCGTCCATTCTCTCTCTTGCTCCTGTGCTTTTATCCGGTCGATTCGTAACCTCGTGGCTGCTCCTGTGTACTCGTAGTTGGGCTTCTGCTTGTCTGTTGCCTCTTCTGAAAAGACTGTTGAACTTTCTGATCCGTTCGGATCTACCTCGTGTCGCGTAACAAAGACCTATGTTGGTAACTGGCAGCGGAACCAAAGGCCCGAGATGAGATGAGATGAGATGAGATGAGATGAGAAGAGAGGAAGACCATATCCATCGCCACGGTCAGTAAATCCCGACCGCGCCTGTAGGTCGATTAGCCAAGTTTTCCTCGCCAGGAAGATTTCTCTTTTGAACTTATAACGAAACATATTGCATCGACGATAACTGGACTGTGCCCAAAGTAACTGGAATGTGAAAGCCACCAACACAGGTCTTCATCACAGCAGACGGTCCAGCCTGCTAGCCGGAGCAGCAGAAGCAGGTAAACAAGTGGGACCAGGAGATCTCCTGACCGACACGTGGGTGCTGCGGTGAAAAACATCCGATCAGCTATTCGGAATTTCTCCGAGTTATCACGAGTGGTGAGCATGAGCCTCGAGATCCTACGAATCTAGTTTAGGATAGATATTGATAGGGGAGGGTTTAAGGATTAAGGATATTTGTAATGTGTGCCCCTATTTATTTTGTGCCGTTCGTTCCTCGTTTCCCTAAGATCGACTATATAACTGTTTGTAAGATTGTACTGTCATTAATCTGTGCTTATGACATGTATTTCATAATCTTAAGTATCATGCAATAAAGATTTTCCATTTCGTACCATTCAAACCAAGTCTACATGAGTTTTATCTCCATTACTGCTCTCGCATCTAAGTCCAGTGTCTAGAACCGTAAGGGAGAGTGATTCGAACCACTCACAGGTGTGTCTAGTGTTCCCAGACTGGCTGGAGACCAGAACAGGCAACAAGGCCTAGACCCGCACTGACATACAGGCTGCACAGAGCCGCGTGAATCTCACAGGCTGCGAGACACGCAGGGTCAGGAATCCCTTACAGAAAATGGCGACCGCGGCAGGACACTGGCAGCGAGAGGGTAGTGTGTTAGATTTTGGAATGACTGTACGAAATGTTATGCAGGAAAAGATAGCGGATTATGTGTTTGGAAAGGTTAATCTAACTAAGAAATGGATAAGTGAATTGTTAGCGGATAAGAGCCCACTAGAGGCAGCTGAAAGGTGGACAGATAGTAAAGAACATAGAAAGACACTTGAGAAAGCAGTCTGGCTTATGTGTTACAAAAGGCAGGTTCAGATTTCAAACCAGACCATTACAGCGCTAGTAGCTCGAATCAGTCATTTAGAGGGAGAAATGGAGGAGAAGGTTTCTGGAGGGGAGGTGCTCATTAAGAATTTAAATGAGTTACACCAAGAAAGCCAGGAAGTCTCCAGTCACCTTAAAACAAGGATAGATTATCTCGAGTGCCAGGTCACTGAGGCAAAATTGAATGAGAGCAGGTTAAAGGAAAGATGTAACCGCCAAGCTGCCCAGATAAGAACTCAAGAAGAGAGCTTAATGGGGGTTAGGGCGGCATATAAGTTGGCCCTTGAGGATAAGTTTCAGGGAGCCGATCATAGCGCCTGCCAAAGGGAGATAGAGCACCTCAAAAAGGCCGTGAACAATGCGAACGGCATGGTGTGCCTTATCAATCCGTCGGCGCACCAGCCGCTAGTAAATGAGAGATTTAGAAAATCCCCACCAAGTAAAGCAGAAGAAGTAGTAGCCACTGCGCCCTCCGCGCCACCCAGCTATTCAGAAACCTGGGTTAGGGAGGAAGCAATGGAAGAAACAAAAGAGCCCATTGAAAAGGAAGTAGAAAAGGGATCGTTGTATCCAGTAACGGGTATTAAAAGGGGCCCAAGCAGAAACGGTGGGGAAGAACCGGGGGATCTCCTCGGACAGCTGGTGTTGCCTCACAGTTCACATCAGCTGAGAGCTATGATAAATCACGTACGGAAGCTGACCGAGGCAGACGACCCTTCCGTACATTTCAGAGAAGTTGAGCAAGCCGCAGCCATTAACGGCTGCGATGATGGGGAGACAGCAAAAATGCTGCTGTTCTCATTAGACAGCTCGGTCCTTCAGTGTCTCTCAGGCGAGAGCAAGAGGGGAACCAAGAGTTATGAGGAATTAAAGAATGAGGTCCTGGAAGTGTTGGGGGCGAACGACGAAGGTCCGTTTGCTAGAGTGGGACAGACAGTGCAGATGGAGGGAGAACCCCCGAAGGTTTTTGCCGACAGGCTGTGGCCAGTATATGAGCGCAGCTGTCTAGGTGCGCCCGAGCGCGAAGATGTGGAAGGTTTAGCTTTAACTCATTGGCTTAGGTGCATAATAGCCAACAGTTTACCAGCCGTTAGAGAGCAGGCAAAAGCATGGTTTGATCCCAATGACCCCAACATTACGGAAGAGTCGGTCTTGAATCGACTCACGTTAGGTTATCGCAATATAAGGGGTATGGCAACACGTCCCCTTAAGGGAAGAGTACATGAGGTACGACCCGCAGCCCCGTATCAAAGAGAGTGGCATCAGGAGGGTAATCGCGCCCCACAGGCAAGTAATGCTTGTTACGGGTGTGGGAAGACAGGGCACTGGCGCAAGCATTGCAGGAACCCTTGGAAGGATTCCAAGGATAAAAATCCCGCGGTCCGAGCCCAGGCGCCTGTCCCGGCTAAGGAAGCCAAGGCACCCACCCCTCCCGACGACCTCGAAGCAGTGTTAGGAGCCATGCGCAAGCTGGTCTTGAATGCGCGTGGACAGGTGGCGGTCGCAACCGGCCCCGTAGGTGCCGCAGGACCGTCTAATAGCACCCCATGACTAGAACCAGCACAGCCCGTCTACCTGTGTCCGCTTAGCTATGATGCGTGGAGGCGACCTGTGGTGGAGATGGAGGTAGAGAAACAGAAGGGTAGTTATTTGTTGGACACGGGAGCTTCTTGCACCATAATCCATACAGATAACCCTTTTGACTCGCCGCTATCTACCAAGGTCCCATTCACGTTAGCAGGGTTCACAGGAAAAGAACAGGCTGGCACGTTTTCCCTTCCGCTATCCATTCGTTTAGGAACACTTCGCCTTAAGTGGAAGTGTATACTGATGGCATGGCAAAAGGGGGGTGGAAGAGGTATTCTCGGGTCCGATCTCCTAGCGGGACACGGGATCCTCGTGGACCTCAGAAATCACTGTCTCTGGGGGGCTAAAGGTGAAAAGGGCGAGGTAATAGTGATTCCGGGGGAGGAAGAAACAGGGGTCCTGTGTACCGTACAGCCATCCGGAGGCTACGACCTCAGGCTTATGGTCGCAGATGTCCCAACGGACATGCAAACGTACGTGTCAGATAATATGCACGCGTTTGCAACCCACAAGCACGATTGTGGGAGAGTGGTCGGGTTTGAGGTCAGCGTAGATGGGGACCCCATGACCCGACCCCAAAAGCAGTATAACTTCCCCAAAGAAGCAGAACCCGATATGGAGACAGCAATGTCTTCCTTGGTGCAGCAGGGCGTGTTGAGGCCGATAGCCACACACGTGAACTCCCCATTATGGCCGGTTAGGAAGCCGGATAATTCGTGGAGAGCCACGGTGGACTACAGAGTCCTTAACAGTAACATTCCCGCCTGCGCGCCCACAGTAGCAGCAGTTGCTGACCTAATAGGGAGCATCCCAGCGTCCGCGACCACGTTCACGGTGCTGGATATCTCGAACGGTTTTTGGTCCATCCCGCTGCGGCGAGAGGACCAGTACAAGTTTGCCTTTACTTTCAAAGGACAACAGTACACGTGGAACTGTCTGCCACAGGGTTTCCACAATAGCCCCAGTATTTTTCATCAGTGTATGGCAGGAAGTTTAAAGGAGTTTAGTCAGCCCAATCAGATAGTACAGTATGTGGATGATTTGCTCCTATTTACGGACTCAAGGGAGGAGCACGGACCACTACTGGACGAGTTATTGGAGCTGTTAGCGAGAAAGGGTTTTAAAATAAACCCTAAGAAAGCACGTATCGGTCAGCGGGAAGTAAAATTCCTGGGACTGACCATACGCGCTGGGGAAAGAGCCATAGACAAAGCAAGGAGGGAGTCGGTGCAAGAATTACCGATTCCCAACAACGTGAGGGGTGTGAGGTCCTTCTTGGGACTGACCGGTTACTGCAGGGATTTTATCGAAGATTATGCGGCCACAGCGGCGCCGCTCCTCCGACTCCTCCATAAGGGGGTGGAGTGGTTTTGGGACGAGGGCTGCCAAGCAGCCTTCGAGAAGTTAAAAAGGGATCTGCAGACCGCGCCAGCCTTAGGGGCCATAGATGGGGGGAAGGAGTTTTTCCTGGAGGTAGCTGCCAGCGGAGACAGCTTAAGCGCCGTGCTGCTCCAAGAGCGTCACGGCAAGCTGAGGCCGGTTGTCTATTCATCCAGGGTATTAACGGATGTGGAGAGAAGTTTCTCCAATTGCGAAAGGCACCTTTTAGCCACGCATTGGGCTGTGAAAAGATCAGCGATCTTCACAGGGCTCTCTCCCATCACTCTCCTCACACATCACACACCAACTAAGATGCTTCTGGATGGGAGGATTAAAGACGGGACCGTAAGCAGCGCACGCATTGCGCGTTGGACCCTTCTTCTCTCCCAGTTGGATCTTAGAGTAAAAGGTCTTTGCGAGCCAAGGCTTGCGGCCAATCTGGTATACCCCGGTACAGCCCACCGGTGTTCGGTGGAAGGGGTATGGGACGTCAACATAGGTTTACGGGCCGGGATACATCCCACTGGGCGCGAGATTTATGTTGATGGGTCTAGCACAGTGTCTGCTGGCGAGCGACTCACAGGGTGTGGAGTTTATGACCCTGCGGCAGACCTTGCCCTGGCAATCAAGCTCCCTAGCACCATGAGCGCGCAGCAGGCTGAGCTGTCTGCCGTGGTGTACGTTGTGACCCACCCAGACATTTTCCCAACCCCATACACGATTTGCTCGGACAGTATGTTCACCTGCAATTCGTGTACGGAATACCTGGCCATTTGGTCCCGCCGCGGATACACCTCCGCGGACGGGCGACCTTTAACGGTGAAGCCCTTGCTGGAAAAGATCTTAGCAGCAGCAGTAGGGGAGGAAGGAGAGATTTTCATCCATAAGGTGAAGGCTCACTCCTCCACAGAGCCCCGTGGGGAGGGCAACCGGCAGGCGGATGCGCTAGCCAGGGAGGGTGCCCGCGACGGCACTTTCTGGAACCCCTATAGGACCGGACCCATAGCAGCGGTCCGAGGCGGGGACGGGAATCCCGGGAACCCCAGGGTAGCATTGCCCCTAGACCTTAAGACCGTCCAAGCCCAGGATCCCGCCCTAAAAGCAGTCCTAAAAACGATTGCTGAGGGGAGGCAGGTAGAAGGTCCGTACAGTACGGCAACCCTCTCAGTTAAGGAAGGCATGCTGTTCCGCGAGGAGCAGTGGGTTGTGCCGCAGCAGCACAGGAGGGAATTCCTCCAGTTGGCTCACGAGGGACCAGGGGCAGGGCACCCCGGGCCCGAGGTTACCTGGCAACGGGTAGAGCAAGCGGGATGGTGGCCAGGGCTCAGGGAACAAGTCCGCGAGTTCTGTGCAAACTGTCTTGTGTGCGCTGCAAACAACCCAGACCCCCAGAAAAGGAAGGTGCCCATGGGACACGTAAGAAGGGTAGAGGGACCATGGCAGTCGATACAGATCGACTATATAGGACCCCTGCCCACCACCCAGGGAGGTTATAAGTACTGCCTCGTCCTGGTGGATGTGTTTTCCAAGTGGGTGGAAGCCTTCCCTTGTCGAACAGCTACGGCACTGGGTACAGCAAAAATCTTGGTCCGGGAAGTGTTCTCACGGTGGGGACTCCCCCGTTTTGTGGAGTCAGACCAAGGTAGTCATTTCACCGGCCAGGTGATGCAGAACACCCTCATGCTTTTGGGCATTGAAGGGAAGTGGCATGTAGCACACAATCCCCAGTCATCCGGGATTGTTGAACGTATGAACCGGACCCTGAAGGAGAAATTGAGGAAAGAGACTAGGAACTCGCCCCAAAAATGGGCGGAAGTTCTGCCTTTAGTCCTCATGGGGGTCCGGGCCAGTCAGTCAAAAAGTACGGGGTACTCTCCGCACGAGGTAATGACCGGCAGGCTCATGCGAACCCCCACCCATGTGCTAGCCCCGGTGCTCACTGAGGGTCAGCTCCAAGAGATAAGCAGGGACAAGTTCGCCCAGACTCTCTTGGAGCGCCTGAAGCAAGTTTATGAGCAGGCGGCTGGGAACATGGGAAGGCAGCATCAGGGCAATCGCTTGTTGCTGGAACCCCGCAAAACGCGGGAGTGGGAAGTAGGAGACCAGGTCATGGTCAGAAACTACGCCAGAGTAGGGAGTTTGGAACCACTGTATATGGGACCCCTACAACATTGTAGACAAGGCGAGTCCCATGGTTTACGCCGTAAAAGTACCTCGGCGCACTAAGTGGTTCCACATAAACCAATGCAAACTGTACCAGCCAGGTGCGCAGGGGAAAACTACAGGGGTAAATCCCGCCAATGGGAAAGCACAGCCCCAGGTAGGACCACAAGGCACACAGGCAGGCATAGCAGCTTGCATCAGGGGAAGGGACATCCCGGACGATCATGCAGCGTTTTTCTGGAATTGGGGGTTAGATGAGGAAGAATTCAGGGTACCCTGGTCAGATGAGGATAGTGCAGATGAGCATAGTGATGATGACGGGTGGTTCCTGAGGAACGGTCTGGAGGGAATGGGGGCTGTAGGTAGAGATCCACACAGGGTGGACACACAAGCTGCAGGTCCCGAGGACAGGAGGGAGGAGCTAGAGGAGGCAGGGCCAGCCGCTATAGGAGCACAGAGAGTACCGGTGTGGCTCCCAGAGATGTGGCCGCCCGCTTTGAACGTCCAGTCCTCAGGGGAGGCAGAGATCACGAGTGAAGGGCCGCCTGCTGGGCCGAGCAGGGCGGAGCCACGAACTGCCAGCCCCGAGGTTAGGGAGGCGGAGTCAGCGGAGGCGGAGCCGGCGACTGTGATGGAACCCCAGGTCATCCCGATGGAGGTCTCGGAACCCGGTCCGTCCGTCACGGAACCCCCGCCCATAGCAACTCCCCGTAGGTCAAGCAGAGAACCCCAGCCCAGGAGGATGTGGTCATGTCCCCAGACTGCCCCAAGGCGAAAATTTCAGGTTAAGATAACCCGGGTACAGACCGGCCACATCGCAGCAGTAACAGGCTGCGGCAGATCAGAGGGAAGGGTCAGTGCCCTCCCACCGTCGGGAAGAGCTCGCAGCAGCCTTCTCAGAATTTAAAGGGGCCGCCCTGAGAACGGGCGGTACTGTATAGTAATAAGTTTTAAGTTTTAAGTTTATAGTTCAAGGTTAAGTTTTAAGTTTATAGTTCAAGGTTAAGTTTTATGTTTTAATAAGGTTAAGTTTGTAGTGTTTTTAACAGGAAACGATAAAATGATGGGAGTTTTAAAGATAGGTTTAGTTGAAGTTTATTCAGCGAACGTTGAAGTTTACGTGAGGCGAGGTCAGGGGACCCGCTCACCCTTCACAAAAGCCAGAGACTCTTGCGAGGCTGGCTACCCCATTCTATCTGATCACAGGAACCAAGGAAGGATGGAACGAATTCTAGTATTGCTTGTGGCAATCGGATGTGGATTGGCCTATCGAGGCCGCACCAAGGATGTCGTGGTGTTTGGATGTTCCGGGGACACGGCCCCCATCGCGGTGGATGGGACCGGAAGACGGGAGGCAGAGGAGACCAGCACCTATTTCCACAAGGGAAGGTGGCCAGGATGGCTGGGAACGAACTCAACGGAGTATTCCAGCACGTCGGGGTTTGCCTACAAAGAGACTTCTTTACTGTGCCCCAAAGTAAGGATCATCGCACCCAGGATCAGCGTCACCGTCGGCAAACGGATTTGTTTGACTTGTAGTGGTAAGGTCCCATTGAGCCGATGGTGGTGGCTGCGAAAGCTGAGCAACACTATGAGGAACTCCTCGGTCGAGTGGGAACGACTGGGTAATAATACCCATCGGACAATTACGGGGACAGACGGACAAGTGAAAGTCTGTTGGGACAAATGGTGGGAACCGGATGAGGGAATTTATGTATGTATGTGGGGGTCAAAGTACGTTTGCCCCAAAGGCATCTCCATATTTTTTATTAATCAATGGCAGGATAACGGACAGGGGATGAGGTGGGATGCGAGCACCAGGGGGTGCGGAGCCCCATTCTCCCCAATCCCAGTAAATGCCACTGAACTCATTACGCGCCCACGCAAAGCCCCGCCCACGATTCCGGTGGTTCTAGCTGAGGAAGAAGGGTGCCCTAAAGCTAGTAAGGGACCCGGGAATGGTTTGGTACTGGTCCCCACAGACCAGATACTATTTCAGGGGGTACATTACGCGGTGGCCTCGGTGATTTTAAATCTCACTGAGGTACGGTTACCAGAGTGGTGCCCCAAAAAGACGGAACAGTTGTACCAGGTCCTGTTGACCAAGATGTTCAGACAATTTTACGAATTCGATTTCGCGGAAATTGATAAAACAAGTTTGTACACCGCGCCACAGGAAGTTTTGGATCAAGTAGGGAGGCAAAGAAGGGGTTTGGTGAACGATGCGTTCACTGCTTTTAACACAGGTACATCTGTGGTCAACGCTCTAGACAGTGTGGAGCTGCAGACCCAGATTAATGGTTTAAAGACACAATTAAAGGACATTCTAACAGATGAGAATAAAGTGGTAGGGTCGGGTCTACACGAGGACCAAGCCATGACCCTCCATTTAAAGGAAATTATAGCAGAGTTGGAGAAACATGCAAAGACGGTAAATGCCCTGATTAGGGAAGATCGGAATGCATCCGATCAAGCTGCGCAGAACGAGGTGTGCGTGCTTTACGGGGCGTGGTTACTGGGCGAGGGCCGCAGTAATTTGGAGGATTTAAAACAAGGTTTGGTTCCGTCCTGGATAAGTAACAAACATCTACGGGCGCTCCACCCTTTTCAGAACGCATTAAGCCCGTGCCAGCTCAGGCTAGCTTCAGAAGCATACCCAGTCCCCGTGGACTGCGGACGATCAAACCATACCATTATGGGTATAGTTTTACGTATGCCGGTTTTGGGCGACACAGCAAAGCCCGCCCCGGTATATCGGGTAGAGAACATCGGTGTCATTCAGGGGGGAGCCCACATTCGTTATGCAGCGGTTCCACCTTACGTCATCCGCTGGGAGCAAACGATGACAGGTACAGATCTCTCTGGTTGTCGTGGCAGGGGAGCACACATAATACTGTGCCCCCAGCACTTGAATGCCTTTTTAACACCACAGTGCGGGTTCAGAACGACTGGCGCCAAGTCCATGAATTGCACCATGGAGGCAATGGCACAAGATCATGTGCCTCCGCAGGTAGCATACATCGGGGGTGGAACATATTGTGTTACCACTGCAGCGCAACACTACCAGCATGGAAACCGTAGCCGGTGTCCGGTGAGTGACAGCAGTTTCTGTTTTAAACCCAGGGCGGAAGTTCAAGTAGCACAACAGCGAATTATCCCAATCCCTGAACCATCCACTGTTCATCTCACAGTAAAAGAGAATTTCACCGACTTGCAGCGATTCGTCGCGCATTTTGGCTACCTCATTCCCCCTCTCCCTGAACACCTCACCAAGCTTTTTAAAGCCGTCGCGGTGTCACAGAAACACTTTTACACATTAGAGCAGAAAACTGTCGAAATAGGAACAGACATTCTGGATATAGTAGTTCCACCGTGGTGGAATCTGTTCACTAATATTGAAGTGCCTTCATGGATCAGAATAGCCTCCCACATTTTAGTCGTATGCCAAGTGTTTATTGTAGTGTACCTATTGGTCGTACATTGTAAAAGAGACAAACGCCTCACCAAGCATGAAAACACGGGAGAGTGGCGAGAACGTTACGTGCGCGTGCACGATGAAAGCACCGTGTAATCGGAAAATTGCGTCACTCCCGCTCGCCGCGTGCGCCGCGGAAGTTTGTACTCATATAAGATTTTCAGAGATTGTAAATACGTTGGGAACTCGACATGTTTTAAGAGTTGGTGTTGATTTATTTTTGGTGATGGTGTTATAGTTAAAAATGATTGTTTGGTTTTGGGTTTTGTTTTTCCTTTCCCTGAATAAAAGATGAATATACAGGTGATACGAGAGGCATCGGCATGGTTACGCCGGGAAGGAAAACAAGTGGTGTAAGTTTAAGGGCAAATAATGCCTACGGTGATATAAAATGTAATTTTCTTGGGAAATAAGGACGACACAGAGACCCTAGCTAGGTTAAAATTATGGGATTAATTTACTGGATTCGGAGAGAAATCGAGATAACATTGCTCACCACTATGATTTTTGATACGATAAGCGGAGTTATTCGCAGCAACAGGAGGGACTGTAGAATTCGCAATATATCGCGATTTCAATAATAAGGAGAAAACACAAAGTTTCGTTCAAACAGCTTTTATTTCAGCAGAATGCTGGCAGGTTTAAAATGGACACAAGCAGCCTGTAAAATGGCCGCCGCACCTCGTGACAGAACATTCTAGACTTTTCAACAGGCAGACAAGATGGCGTTCCAATAAACATTTGTGCAAGATCGATTAAGATTCAGCACAGTGAAGATAATACACGAGACATTATGGGTTTGCAGTATACACATAGATACTGAAATCGGTCTCCCAGGTACAAAGGAAAGCCATTGTACCGAGTAATCGAGGGCCCATCCAAAAGACATTAATATGTAAAATCCCAACGACTCTACGATGAGAGAGCCGTTAGCAGGTAGTTATACAGGACACTTGGAAGCCCCAAACCCCTCCAGGGAGAACACCGACCGATTTAACAATGGGAGAAATATTAACAGGTACTCAGACATTTACGAGTAGCCCCGAAACCCATTAAGAACGGAGATCACCCATACAAGACATTTGGGCGCCAAACCCTAAACAAAAGAATGGACATTATAGTTGGGCGGGAAACGGAAGATTTTGCACTATAATTGCAGGCTCCAAACCGTCCATTCTCTCTCTTGCTCCTGTGCTTTTATCCGGTCGATTCGTAACCTCGTGGCTGCTCCTGTGTACTCGTAGTTGGGCTTCTGCTTGTCTGTTGCCTCTTCTGAAAAGACTGTTGAACTTTCTGATCCGTTCGGATCTACCTCGTGTCGCGTAACAAAGACCTATGTTGGTAACTGGCAGCGGAACCAAAGGCCCGAGATGAGATGAGATGAGATGAGATGAGATGAGAAGAGAGGAAGACCATATCCATCGCCACGGTCAGTAAATCCCGACCGCGCCTGTAGGTCGATTAGCCAAGTTTTCCTCGCCAGGAAGATTTCTCTTTTGAACTTATAACGAAACATATTGCATCGACGATAACTGGACTGTGCCCAAAGTAACTGGAATGTGAAAGCCACCAACACAGGTCTTCATCACAGCAGACGGTCCAGCCTGCTAGCCGGAGCAAGTAAACAAGTGGGACCAGGAGATCTCCTGACCGACACGTGGGTGCTGCGGTGAAAAACATCCGATCAGCTATTCGGAATTTCTCCGAGTTATCACGAGTGGTGAGCATGAGCCTCGAGATCCTACGAATCTAGTTTAGGATAGATATTGATAGGGGAGGGTTTAAGGATTAAGGATATTTGTAATGTGTGCCCCTATTTATTTTGTGCCGTTCGTTCCTCGTTTCCCTAAGATCGACTATATAACTGTTTGTAAGATTGTACTGTCATTAATCTGTGCTTATGACATGTATTTCATAATCTTAAGTATCATGCAATAAAGATTTTCCATTTCGTATCTTTCAAACCAAGTCTACATGAGTTTTATCTCCATTACTGCTCTCGCATCTAAGTCCAGTGTCTAGAACCGTAAGGGAGAGTGATTCGAACCACTCACAGGTGTGTCTAGTGTTCCCAGACTGGCTGGAGACCAGAACAGGCAACAAGGCCTAGACCCGCACTGACATACAGGCTGCACAGAGCCGCGTGAATCTCACAGGCTGCGAGACACGCAGGGTCAGGAATCCCTTACACGACTGAGCCTCCACAGCCCTCTGGTGTAGAGAATTCCAAAGATTCGCCACCCTATGAGTGAAGAAATTTCTCCTCATCTCAGTCCTAAATGGTCGACCCCTAATGCTGAGACTGTGAACCCTGGTTCTGGGCTCCACCAACCAGGGGAAACATCCTCCCTGCATATACATAGAAACATAGAATCTAGGAGCAGGAGTAGGCCATTCGGCCCGTCGAGCCTGCTCCACCATTCAATACGATCATGGCTGATCATCCAAATCCAATACCCTGTCCCTGCTTTAATCCCCACAGTACACATATCCCACCCTACCCCCGTAACCCCACGTATTTAATTCCCCCTAACACATCCCATCCTATCCCCATAACCCCACATATTTAATCCCCCCTAACACTAAGGGTCAATTTATCATAGCCAAATCAACCTAACCCACACATTTTTGGACTGTGGGATGAAACCGGAGCACCCGGAGGAAACCCACGCAGACACGGGGAGAATGTGCAAACTCCACACAGACAGTCACCCGAGGTCAGATTCGATCCCGGGTTCCTGGCGCTGTGAGGCACCCGTGCTAACCACTATGCCACCATGTTACTCTCAAGCCCTGTAAGAATTTTGTATGTTTCAATGAGATCGCCTGTTATTCTTCTAATCTCTAGAGAATATAGGCCAAGTCTACTCAATCTATCCTCATAAAACTTTCCCCCCATCTCAGGAACCAATCTAGTGAACCTCCGTTACACTCTCTCTGAGGCAAGTAGGTAAGGAGACCAAAACGGTGTAAATAGGAGGCGATTCCCTTTGTGTTAGGGGCTGGGAAATGGTTCCTTAGACTCCCTGCTATGGTGTGGTGTAACTGTGAAATCTCTGTAGCGTACCTGAATCCTCATTGGGTGATTCTCGTCTGTTCCCAGGTACGAGACAAGCTGAAATACCACCTTCTGTGAAAGAGATTCCCGCTGAAGCTGAAAGCTGAAAATGCGGAGCCAGATAGAAATAAATAAGTGGACAAAACCGGAAGATCAGGGAGTGTCAGGGGTGGGGTGGTGTGCGCTGGGTTGGGGGCTGTGCTGCCGTGGGTTCGGTTTAGCGGTGCATTGTGTGGGGGCGCCGAATGTGGGTATGGGTGGGGAGCAGTGAAGTGGTGGTGCGGTGGGAGGGGTGGAGTGGGAGTGGGGTGCACTTTCAAAATCCTAACTTGCATACAACAGAAAGCTAAGCCTGGGAGGCAATGCTATGCTGTCGGCCCCTATGTGGGAGGTTATGCATCCTTTAATCTAACTAACTAAAGACACTGTCGCAAACTCTAATACAAGTTTCCTAAGATATCGAATCGTACGCAGTCCCAGTAAGACACAACGTATACATTAACCCCTTACTTGTCTCGAGCAAAACCGTACAATCAGTTAAAAAGAGTATTATTTGCATCACAGTTTCATTCACATTACCATGAATATTTTTAGGCACCCCTAGTTTCTAACAGCAGGATAACAGTGCTGGAAGATTTCGCTGTCAAAATCTCGCTTTGGATCCTTGTGCTCTGTGTGTGTGTGTGGGTTCGTTACCAAACTGATTGTGAGATCAGCTCACTCAGCAGAAGCCGGGGCTGGAGCCTGGGCCTCTCCTGCTCCGTGTGTGTGTGAGGCTCAGTACCACACCGGGTATGATCAGATTAACTCAGCACAGCCCGGGGATGGAGCCTGGGCCTCTCCTGCTCTGTGTGTGTGTGTGGCTCAGTACCACACCGGGTATGATCAGATTAACTCAGCCCTGACCTGGGATATAGAATGGGCCTCTCCTGCTCTGTGTGTGTGTGAGGCTCAGTAACACACCTGGTGTGATCAGATTAACTCAGCACAGCCCGGGGATGGAGCCTGGGCCTCTCCTGCTCTGTGTGTGTGTGGCTCAGTACCACACCGGGTATGATCAGATTAACTCAGCACAGCCCGGGGATGGAGCCTTGCCCTCTCCTGCTCCGTGTGTGTGTGTGGCTCTGTACCACACCGGGAATGATCAGATTAACTCAGCACAGCCCGGGGATGGAGCCTTGCCCTCTCCTGCTCCGTGTGGCTCAGTTACTCACTGGATACTCAGACTGAGCACGAATGGAATTAAATCAATGTGTATCAATGTATAAAATTATTTTCAGAGCAGATTAAAACTCAGGTACTTCAGATTGTGTTGCAGTGAAGTGTTGTGGTAACAATGGTTCAATGAGTCTGTTTGTTCAATGACTGTAATTAATGTCAGTTACAGTGAGGCCTAATGATGTCACTCGGGGATTTCCCTCTGCTCTAAATAAGGAGTTCCCTTCACTGTGACCTCACACAGTCAGCGCGCTGCCTCCAGCACAGAGACCACCAGCCACTCACAGAATGGAAGGCATGGATTCCAGATTCTTTATGTCATTCATTAAAGATTATCGGATAACAAGAAAATTTTATGAGATACAAAAGATTTACTATCCCCTTCTCGCTGCTGTTGGTGTTCCCAGTAAGTATCAATTTCCTGTTATTAATTCTCTAAACCATGTTGCACTGCAGCAATATTCACGCTATTTACCGGGTCATACTCAGTTATTAATGGTTTTCTGTGTTTCAAGTTGTTGCATCTTTTTTAACGCATGGGTTGTTGTTTAAACATACTGGACCATTCTCTCTGCTGTTGGTGTTCCTGGTAAGACTCTATGTCCGGCTATTAATTCTGTAAATCATGTTTCACTGTATTTCCCTCCTTGTCATTCTCCATCCCATCCGCGCTGCTGTCGCCTATTGATTCCAAAGGTGATACAGTGTTACCAAGAATTAATTGTTCCATATTCAACGCAAGAAAATATATTGGAGGAGACTATTTAATTAACGAATTCCGTTCTGCTATCTACACTGAACAGTTCTAACAGGTCAGAAGAATGTTGTCTTGTTTGAGGAGACTTTTCACCTAATGGCGAAATGTCATCGACCTGAAACGTTAACTTTGTTTCTCTCTCCACAGATGCTGCCTGACCTGCTGAGTATTTAAAACATTTTATGTTCTTATTTCAGATTTCCAGCATCCGCAGTATTTTGCTGCTGTTTTCACCTAATGCTCGGTATGGTTACTGACACAGAGACACAGGAACAAATCCTGGCAGATCACAAACACATCGGCAAATGTCTGAAATATCCGCAAATCATTCAGTTCCAGTCAGTGTCTCCTTTCCCACCATCTCCAGCTCTGCATTAGTGGCACTGCTTCTGATGGTTAGAATAGGAATACAAGGATAATTTACATTCTCCAAAAAACGTTCAGTCAGCCAGATTTCAATGCGTTTATTTCCAATCTTTGTTTTGAATTTACAATTGGATCCCATGCCCGT
This sequence comes from Squalus acanthias, assembly GCA_030390025.1. Lineage (NCBI taxonomy): Eukaryota > Metazoa > Chordata > Chondrichthyes > Squaliformes > Squalidae > Squalus > Squalus acanthias. The sequence continues at coordinate 988,895 of JASTWF010000079.1, forward strand.
CTGTCACAGTTCAGTGGATCTCTCAGTGAGACCCAGAGTGATTCTCTATCGCCTCCTGCTGCACTTCAGGATAAACAATCCCAGCTGATTGTAACTGAAAATCTGAGGATAAGAAAATCCTTTCATATTTTCTCCACTAATATTCTCTGCACAAGTTGGAAACCAGCAGGTGAAAAAGTACAAGGATAAATCTCTTCCATTTGTGTTCAGATGCTTTACAAAAACAGTCGGCGGCTCTTTGCCTGTGCGATAGGCGGCGTGATTATGATGCAAATAAATGCATTTAGTGGGATATTACCTGGTCAATGATAACTATTTATTTTAATTCAGAGTTCATTCTTTCAATGTTATTTGGAAAATCTTCCTTTCAATGATCTACAATTTGTGTATTTCAACCAAAATGTACAAAGCTCAATCTTCAAAACACCCCTAACAGCCCAGTTATCTCTATAACTGCAGGGCACTTGTATTTATTATCTTAGCATTTGCATAATACTTTCGCACATTTTATATACAATTGCCTGTATTTATTGAACGCCAAGCTTGCAGTTTCTGTATTTCGCAGTTGCATTCATTTTCAGCCCTAAATATAATGGATATTCTAACCACGAGTAGGAATCCAAGCGGGATTTCCCCCTCCCTAAGGGGCACTGAAGCGGATTGCACCGCTCCAAATGCTGACTGATGCCGGGACATGAAGGCTTCCTGAGAGGTTCTGGTCCTTTGTGTCCCTGGTACCTCGGGCGGTGCTTTTGTCTGCGGGGCTGAAGGTAGATCTATCATTTAATCTCTCATTGATCAAACATCTGCTAATTTCCTGTTGAATTTATCCCGAATTCATTTGTTGATTCAACAAAATATTCCCGACTATTCTTACAATAAACCCTCTATTCAGCTCCACAGGTAATAGAATTAGATTAGATCATTGAATGTCACTAATGAGTTGTAGATTTCATCCTGAATTCCATCAAACAGTTGCTCTTGCTCCCCAGCCTGATGTATAATGTCCCTGTTTATTTACCTCCCTCACAGTGAACTTAGTGACGATTGTGATCCTGTCTCGGGGAAAGTGCGGTCTCTCCAAATGTGTCACTCGCTACCTGGTGGCCATGGCAGCGGCGGATCTACTGGTCGTTATCCTCGACCTGATATTGAGGCAGATTCCGATTGTTTTTAGGGTACGGTTTCTTTCCGTGCAGTACATCCCCGTGTGTAATATTCACGCCGTCCTGCTTTATGCAGCCACAGACTGTTCTGTCTGGTTCACCGTCACTTTCACCTTTGATCGATTTGTGGCCATTTGTTGCCAGAAGCTGAAACCTAAATATTGCACCAAGAAAACGGCTGCTGTGGTTCTGGGAACAGTAACTGTGCTGAGCAGTTTAAAGAACATGTTCTGGTATTTTATGTTCACAGATCGGTATTTGCTTCTGAACAATCCCTGGTTTTGTGATGTAACAGTCGATGTTATGATTTCAACGGTCTGGGGACCAATCGAGCTCCTTCATTATATTCTCACCCCGGGGGTCCCATTTGTTGTGATTCTGCTGCTCAATGCTGTCACCGTCAGACACATTTTAGTGTCCAGCAGAGCCCGCAGGAGACTCCGGGGTCCCAGCAGTGGGGAGAGTCCCAGAGACCCAGAAATGGAGAGCCGCAGGAAATCCATCATTTTACTGCTTGTTATCTCAGGCAATTTCATCCTGTTGTGGGCAGTGTTTATGGTGAATTATATATGGAACCGGTTGGTGTACATCGCGTTTGTGTCTGGAATTCTACCTATGTTTGTACAGGAAGTGGGATTGATGCTGCAGATGCTGAGCTGCTGCACAAACACTGGGATTTATGCCGTGACCCAGACTAAGTTCAGAGAGCAGTTGAAGAATGTGGGGAAATATCCCGTTACTCTGATTGTAAAATTCATTAAAGGATGAGAAGTGCGGAGACTTTTCAGCCTGAGATCTACCTGGGCCTGATATTGTCAGCGAGCCACTCTCACCCGGGACGGGAAGCCTGCCCCCGGGGCCAGTGATCTGAGACATTAACACGCTCACTCACACACTGTCTGCACTGGGCTCATTGTAAGGGGTTGCGGCCATCTGTCAGGCCCCGCTGGAAATGCAAAAGTGCGCTGGACAAAGATGGCTGCCCCTAACGCGCCGCGCGAATCAGCGCAATTCCCACCCGCACTCAGATGGCAGCCGCCCTGCCCTAGACAAAGACGGCGGCGCCTCTCAATGAGCAAAGCAGTTGGACCCGCCCCGCACACCCGTGCAGCTCAAATTTGGCTTCACCCTTGCCCTAAACAAAGATGCGGAGATGCCGGTGTTGGACTGGGGTGGACAAAAATGAGGAGTCGCACAACAACAGGTTATAGTCCAACAGTTTTATTTGAAATCACGAGCTTTCGGAGCGCTGCTCCTTCGTCAAGTAAAGTGAAGGAATACAGATCAGCAAAGCATATATAGACAGAGAACAATGTGTAGCGTACAATGTCAGACCACTACAGTAAATCTTACTGACTGCCCTCCATCACACCTCGGCAGAGAGACAATCAGGCCAGTCAGGAACGCATTACATCAAAGACACAGCAAAATACAGCTAAAACAATGAGGTGGGGTCACAGGGGGTCCAACGTGTCAAATGCTGCAGTCTGTATGGTAAAGCTTTTTACTTTTTTTTAAACTGGAAATCACATCTGTGAACAAGCCAACGACGACTCGAGTCTGGATGACTCTACGTCATGTAGCGTGACATGAAACCAAGATCCCGGTTGAGGCCGTCCTCATGGGTGCGATACTTGGCTATCAGTTTCTGCTCGATGATTTTGCGTTGTCGTGTGTCTCGAAGGCCACCTTGGAGAACGCTTACCCGCAGATCCGAGGCTGAATTTCCTTGACTGCTGAAGTGTTCCCCGAATGGGAGGTAACAATCCTGCCTGGCGATTGTTGCGCGGTGTCCTTTCATACGTTGTCGCAGTGTCTGCATGGTCTCGCCGATGTACCATGCTGCGCTGCATCCTTTCATGCAACGTATGAGGTAGACAACGTTGGCCGAGTCACAAGCGTATGTACCATGTACCTGGTGGGTAGTGTCCTCACGTGTGATGATGATGTACCCACCAGATATATAACCCTTTATAAATCATTGTGAACATTGACCGGTTTTGATCAGGAATGACCGATCACGACTGTGGAGTATTAAGTAAAGGGGCTGAACCTGCGGGAGCTTATCCAGCATCATCTTCTCTGTATCACCCTCCGACAGTGTAGCGCTCCCTCAGTACTGCTCCTCCGACAGTGCAACACTCCCTCAGTACTGCTCCTCCGACAGTGTAGTGCTCCCTCAGTACTGCTCCTCCAAAAGTGCAGTGCTACCTCAGTGCTGCCCCTCCGACAGTGAAGCAGTCCCTCAGTACTGCTCCTCCGACAGTGTAGCGCTCCCTCAGTACTGCTCCTCCAACAGTGCGGCGCTCCCTCAGTACTGCTCCTCCGACAGTGTAGCGCTCCCTCAGTACTGCTCCTCCAACAGTGCAGCGCTCCCTCAGTACTGTTCCTCCAACAGTGCGGCGCTCCCTCAGTACTGCCCTCTGACAGTGAAGCAGTCCCTCAGTACTGCTCCTCCGACAGTGCAGCGCTCCCTCAGTACTGCTCCTCCAACAGTGCAGCGCTGCCTCAGTACTGCCCTCCAACAGTGAAGTGCTCCTCAGTACTGCCCCTCCGACAGTGCAGTGCTCCCTCAGTACTGCCCCTCCGACAGTGCGGCGCTCCCTCAGTACTGCCCTTCCGACAGTGCAGCACTCCCTCAGTACTGCCCCTCCGACAGTGCAGCGCTCCCTCAGTACTGCCCCTCCGATAGAGCCTCGCTCTCCCGCTCCTGCACTGTAGTATCAGCCTAGATTTTTGTGCTGAAGTCTCTGGAGTGGGACTTGAACCCTCAACCTTCTGACTGAGAGGCGAGAGTGCTACCCACTGAGCCAAGGTTGAAATCACCCTGTTACCCCCTCCTGCATCGTCTCCAACGCCTCAATCTCCTTCATCAAGTGTGGGCTCCAAAACTGGTCGCTCTTCTCCAAGTGCAGATGTACAAAGCTTTAAGTAGCCCAGGTAGAGTATTCATCACCTGCCTTCAGTGATCCGACCAATACAATGGCTGGATTTTCATTGACCCGTGGAGGCAGGGAGTGTAAGATTTGGATCACAGGTCACAAACAGATTACCCAAAGGGTTTGAGGAGTTGTAAGGCATTTTATTAAGGAGCGGCAGTTTAAGTTAAGTACAACACGCAATCAAGATAGACATTGTCGACACGCGACCGTGACAAGCAATAAGCAGCTGGAATCCATCCCGATCGAATGGACAGCTGGCGAACACGAACACCTCTTCCCTTCCCTTCACCGTCAGTGCTAAAAGCTCTTTTGATGTCTCTTTCACTCTCTTGTTAGGGGTGGGTATAGGGTAGATTATCAAAGATACGCTCAACAATCTTACTAGCACACAAACAACAGACAGTTAGTCTGGAAACAAGGTCACCGCCACGGTGCAGAATGTTAGAACATCCGCAGGGAAGCAAGATCAGCAGCAAATCCTAAGCATCTATCCAGTTATTCCAACACGAGTCTGAAGAGGCTTTTTGCCTCAAGTTATTTCTTCCAATTCACGATTTCTTACAGGAGGGAGAGAGGGGGAGGAGGAGGGGATTGTAGAGATACATGTGTCTGGGCGGAGAGTTGGATGTGTTCAGTGTTCTGTGGAGGAGAGGGAGAGAGGGGGAGGAGGAGGGGATTGTAGAGATACATGTGGCTGGGCGGAGAGTTGGATGTGTTCAGTGTTCTGTGGAGGGGAGGGAGAGAGGGGAGGAGCAGGGGATTGTAGAGATACACGGGTCTGGGCGGAGAGTTGGATGTGTTCAGTGTTCTGTGGAGGGGAGGGAGAGAGGGAGAGGAGGAGGGGATTGTAGAGATACATGTGTCTGGGCGGAGAGTTGGATGTGTTCAGTGATCTGTGGAGGGGAGCGAGAGAGGGGGAGGAGGAGGGGATTGTAGAGATACATGGGTCTGGGCGGAGAGTTGGATGTGTTCAGTGTTCTGCGGTGGGGAGGGAGAGAGGGGGAGGAGGAGGGGATTGTAGAGATACATGGGACTGGGCGGAGAGTTGGATGTGTTCAGTGTTCTGCGGAGGGGAGGGAGAGAGGGGGAGGAGGAGGGGATTGTAGAGATACATGGGATTGGGCGGAGAGTTGGATGTGTTCAGTGTTCTGTGGAGGGGAGGGAGAGAGAGGGAGGAGGAGGGGATTGTAGAGACCCATGGGACTGGGCGGTGAGTTGGATGTTTTCAGTGTTCTGCGGAGGGGAGGGAGAGAGGGGGAGGAGGAGGAGATTGTAGAGATACATGGGAATGGGCGGAGAGTTGGATGTGTTCAGTGTTCTGCGGAGGGGAGTTAGAGAGGGGGAGGAGGAGGGGATTGTAGAGATACATGGGACTGGGCAGAGAGTTGGATGTGTTCAGTGTTCTGTGGAGGGGAGTTAGAGAGGGGGAGGAGGAGGGGATTGTAGAGATACATGGGAATGGGCGGAGAGTTGGATTTGTTCAGTGTTCTGCGGAGGGGAGTTAGAGAGGGGGAGGAGGAGGGCATTCCAGAGATACATGGGATTAGGCAGAGAGTTGGATGTGTTCAGTGTTCTGTGGAGGGGAGGGAGAGAGGGGCAGGAGAAGGGGATTGTAGAGATACATGGGACTGGGCGGAGAGTTGGATGTGTTCAGTGTTCTGTGGAGGGGAGGGAGAGAGGGGGAGGAGCAGGGGATTGTAGAGATACATGGGACTGGGCGGAGAGTTGGATGTGTTCAGTGTTCTGTGGAGGGGAGGGAGAGAGGGGGAGGAGGAGGGGATTGTAGAGATACATGGGACTGGGCGGAGAGTTGGATGTGTTCAGTGTTCTGCGGAGGGGAGGGAGAGAGGGGGAGGAGGAGGGCATTCCAGAGATACATGGGACTGGGCGGAGAGTTGGATGTGTTCAGTGTTCTGAGGAGGGGAGGGAGAGAGGGGGAGGAGGAGGAGACTGTAGAGATACATGGGACTGGGCGGAGAGTTGGATGTGTTCAGTGTTCCAAAGCTTCTACCAGAATCTTGAGCTCGTGGCTCCAGGTTTCGAAGCGGAACGCAACACGGATCTGTGACACGTTGGACCTCTGCATGTCGTTCCCCTCAGGCCCATCCTTCAGGTAGTCGTCTCCTAGGTATCTCTGCTTCTCCTGTCCAGGCAGGGAAAGAAACAAGAGTTAACCCAGGGCCCGCACTGAACACAGGGCCCACACTGAGCACAGGGCCAGCACTGAACACAGGGCCAGCACTGAACACAGGGCCCTCACTGAGCACAGGGCCCGCACTGAACACAGGGCCCGCACTGAACACAGGGCCCGCACTGAACACAGGGCCCGCACTGAACACAGGGCCCGCACTGAACACAGGGCCCGCACTGAACACAGGGCCCGCACTGAGCACAGGGCCCGCACTGAGCACAGGGCCCACTCTGAACACAGGGCCCTCACTGAGCACAGGGCCCACTCTGAACACAGGGCCCTCACTGAGCACAGGGCCCACTCTGAACACAGGGCCCTCACTGAGCACAGGGCCCACTCTGAACACAGGGCCCGCACTGAGCACAGGGCCCACTCTGAACACAGGGCCTGCACTGAGCACAGGGCCCACACTGAGCACAGGGCCCGCACTGAACACAGGGCCCTCACTGAGCACAGGGCTCGCACTGAGCACAGGGCCCACACTGAACACAGGGCCCGCACTGAACACAGGGCCCACTCTGAACACAGGGCCCTCACTGAACACAGAGCCCTCACTGAACACAGGGCCCGCACTGAGCACAGGGCCCGCACCGAGCACAGGGCCCGCACCGAACACAGGGCCCGCACCGAACACAGGGCCCGCACCGAACACAGGCCCGCACCGAACACAGGGCCCGCACCGAACACAGGGACCGCACCGAACACAGGGCCCGCACCGAACACAGGGCCCGCACCGAACACAGGGCCCGCACCGAACACAGGGCCCGCACCGAACACAGGGCCCGCACTGAACACAGGGCCCGCACTGAACACAGGGTCAGCACTGAACAAAGGGCCCGCACTGAACACAGGGTCAGCACTGAACACAGGGTCAGCACTGAACAAAGGGCCCCCACTGAACATAGGACTCACACTGAACACAGGGCCTGCACTGAGCACAGGGCCCGCACTGAACACAGGGCCCGCGCTGAACACAGGGCCCGCGCTGAACACAGGGCCCGCGCTGAACACAGGGCCCGCACTGAGCACAGGGCCCGCACTGAACACAGGGCCCGCACTGAACACAGGGCCCGCACTGAGCACAGGGCCCGCACTGAGCACAGGGCCCGCGTTGAACACAGGGCCCCCGCTGAACACAGGGCCCGCACTGAACACAGAGCCCGCACTCAACACAGGGCCCGCACTGAGCACAGGGTCCGCACTGAACACAGGGCCCGCACTGAACACAGGGCCCGCACTGAACACAGGGCCCGCACTGAACACAGGGCCCGCACTGAACACAGGGCCCGCACTGAACACAGGGCTCGCACTGAACACAGGGCCCGCACTGAGCACAGGGCCCGCACTGAGCACAGGGCCCGCACTGAGCACAGGGCCCGCACTGAACACAGGGCCCCCACTGAACATAGGACTCACACTGAACACAGGGCCCGCACTGAGCACAGGGCCCGCACTGAACACAGGGCCCGCACTGAACCCAGGGACCGCACTGAACACAGGGCCCGCACTGAACACAGGGCCCGCACTAAACACAGGGCCCGCACTGAGCACAGGGCCCACACTGAACACAGGGCCCGCACTGAACACAGGGCCCGCACTGAACACAGGGCCCGCGTTGAACACAGGGCCCCCACTGAACACAGGGCCCCCACTGAACACAGGGCCCGCACGGAACACAGGGCCCGCACTGAACACAGGGCCCCCACGGAACACAGGGCCCCCACGGAACACAGGGCCCGCTCTGAACACAGGGCCCGCGTTGAACACAGGGCCCCCACTGAACACAGGGCCCCACTGAACACAGGGCCCGCACTGAGCACAGGGCCCGCACTGAACACAGGGCCCGCACTGAACACAGGGCCCGCATTGAACACAGGGCCCCCACTGAACACAGGGCCCGCACTGAACACAGGGCCGGCACTGAGCACAGGGCCCGCACTGAACACAGGGCCCGCACTGAACACAGGGCCCGCACTGAACACAGGGCCCGCACTGAACACAGGGGCCGCACTGAGTACAGAGCCCGCACTGAACACAGGGCCCGCTCTGAACACAGGGACCGCACTGAACACAGGCCCCCCACTGAACATAGGACTCACACTGAACACAGGGCCCGCACTGAGCACAGGGCCCGCACTGAACACAGGGCCCGCACTGAGCACGGGGCCCGCACTGAGCACGGGGCCCACACTGAACACAGGGCCCACACTGAACACAGTGCCCGCACTGAGCACAGGGCCCGCGTTGAACACAGGGCCCCCACTGAACACAGGGCCCGCACTGAACACAGGGCCCGCACTGAACACAGGGCCCGCACTGAACACAGGGCCCCCACGGAACACAGAGCCCGCTCTGAACACAGGGCCCGCGTTGAACACAGGTCCCGCACTGAACACAGGGCCCGCACTGAACACAGGGCCCCCACGGAACACAGGGCCCGCATTGAACACAGGGCCCCCACTGAACACAGGGCCCGCACTGAACACAGGGCCGGCACTGAGCACAGGGCCCGCATTGAACACAGGGCCCGCACTGAACACAGGGACCGCACTGAGCACAGGGCCCGCACTGAACACAGGGGCCGCACTGAGTACAGAGCCCGCACTGAACACAGGGCCCGCTCTGAACACAGGGACCGCACTGAACACAGGCCCCCCACTGAACATAGGACTCACACTGAACACAGGGCCCGCACTGAACACAGGGCCCGCACTGAACACAGGGCCCGCACTGGACCCACGGCACGCACTGAACACAGGGTCCGCACTGAACACAGGGCCCGCACTGAGCACAGGGCCCCCACGGAACACAGAGCCCGCTCTGAACACAGGGACCGCACTGAACACAGGACCCGCACTGAACACAGGGCCCGCACTGAACACAGGGCCCGCACTGAGCACAGGGCCCGCACTGAGCACAGGGCCAGTAATGAACACAGGGCCAGTAATGAACACAGGACCTGCACTGAACACAGGGCCCTCACTGAACACAGGGCCCGCACTGAACACAGGGCCCGCACTGAACACAGGGCCCGCACTGAACACAGAGACCGCACTGAACACAGGGACCACACTCACAGGGCCAGCACTGAACACAGGGTCCGCACTGAACACAGGGCCCACACTGAGCACAGGGCCCGCACTGAACACAGGGCCCACACTGAGCACAGGGCCCGCACTGAACAAAGGGCCCTCAGTGAACACAGGGCCCGCACTGAACACAGGGTCCGCACTGAACACAGGGCCCGCACTGAGCACAGGGCCCCCACGGAACACAGAGCCCGCTCTGAACACAGGGCCCACACTGAACACAGGGCCCGGACTGAACAATGGGCCCGCACTGAACACAGGGCCCACACTGAACACAGGGCCCACACTGAACACAGGGCCCGCACTGAACACAGGGCCCTCACTGAACACAGGGCCAGCACTGAACACTGGGCCCGCACTGAACACGGGGCCCACGTTAACACGGGGCCCCCGCTGAACACAGGTCCCGCACTGAACACAGATCCCGCACTGAACACAGGTCCCGCGTTGAAACGGCCCGCACTGAACACAGGGTTCGCTCTGAACACAAGGCCCCACTCCCTCTCTCCCCCTATCTATCTTTCCCACTTGCTCTCTCCCCCTCCATGTTTCTCTCCCCTCTCTTGCTCTCTCCCCCTCTCTCTTTCTCGCTCTCGCTCCCATTCTCTTGCTCTCTCTCACTCTTGCTCTCTCTCTCCCCCCTCCCTCTCTCCCCCTGTCCCCCTCTCTCTCTCCCCCTCTCACTCTCTCTTTCTCCCCCTCACTCTCTCTCTCCCCCTCTCTCTCTCCCTCCCCCTCTCTCTCTCTCCCTCCCCCTCTCCCTCTCCCTCTCCCTCTCTCCCTCTGAATGTCACCCTCTTAAGCTCTCTCTCTCACTGCCTCTTTCTCCAACTCCTCTCTCTCTCCCCTCATTCTCGCTCACCCTCTCTCTCCCCTTCTCTCTCCCCTCTCTCTCTCCCCTATCACTCTCTCTCTTCCCACTCTCACTCTCCCCACTCTCACTCACTCTCTCTCCCCCCTCTCTCTCCCTCTCTCTCTCTCGCTCCCCCTCTCTCTCGCTCTCTATCTCTCCCCCTCTCTCTCCCTCTTTCTCTCTCCTCCCTCTCACTCTCAATCTCTCTCCCCCCTCTATCTCTCTCTCTCTCCCCCTCGCTCTCCCCCTCTCTCTCCCTCTCCATCACTCTCTCTCTCCCCACTCTCTCTCTCCACTCTCACTCTCTCTCTCTTCCCCCTCTCTCTCTCTCTCTCTTTCTCTCTCTCCCTCTCCCTCCCCCTCACACTCTCTCCCCCCCCTTTCTCTCTCTCACCCCCTCTCTCTCTCTCCACTCTCACTCTCTCTCTCTCCCCCTATCTCTCCCTCTCTCTCTCTCTCTCTCCCCCCTCACACTCTCTCTCCCCCTCACACTCTCTCTTCCCCCTCTCTCTCTCGCACCCCTCCTCTCTCTCCCCTCGCTCTCTCTATCTCTCCCCCTCTTT
>JASTWF010000079.1:1004698-1007198 GCA_030390025.1 Squalus acanthias
GAGCGAGTTCCACATTCTCACCACTCTCTGGGTAAAGAAGTTTCTCCTGAATTCCCGATTGGATTTCTTGGTGACTATCTTATATTGATGGGCCTCTAGTTTTGCTCTTCCCCACAAGTGGAAACACTCTCTCTGTGTCCACTCTATCAAAACCTTGCATAATTTTGAAGAACTCTATTAGGTCACCCCTCAGCCTTCCCTAAAGAAAAGAGACCCAGCCTGTTCATCCTTCCCTGGTATGTATACCCTCGCAGATCTGGTATCATCCTTGTAAATCTTCGCTGCACCCTCTCCAGTGCCTCTATGGCCTTTTGATAATATGGCGACCATTGCTCTGGTCCTTTGGCACAAACCTTGGTGAAATGGAAGAGCAGGGGGTCATCGGTGGAGAGAGAGAGCATCAGGCCGGTCTGAAAGAGTTGGTAAAAGGGGCTCTGCCCGTATTCCAGGAACAGGCTGTTGTTACTCAGTGGTGACATTGCGATCGGGATCTGCGCCAAGTAATAGAGGTACTGGAGGGCTGGATCCTGAGAGAGAGGGAGAGAGAGAGGGAGAGAACGGTGAAAAAGTTACCCTGACAGCATGTCCCCACTTTATACCCAGTGTCAGCATCGAGCACTCCCAGGGCAGGTACAGCACGGGTTAGATACAGTGTAGAGCTCCCTCTACAACACCCTGACAGTGTGTCCCCACTTTAAACCCAGTGTCAGCATCGAGCGCTCCCAGGGCAGGTACAGCACGGGTTAGATACAGTGTAGAGCTCCCTCTACATTACCCTGACAGTGTGTCCCCACTTTATACCCAGTGTCAGCATCAAGCGCTCCCAGGACAGGTACAGCACGGGTTCGATACAGTGTAGAGCTCCCTCCCAGGGCAGGTACAGCACGGGTTAGATACAGTGTAGAGATCCCTCTACAACACCCTGACAGTGTGTCCCCACTTTATACCCAGTGTCAGCATCGAGCGCTCCCAGGGCAGGTACAGCACGGGTTAAATACAGTGTAGAGATCCCTCTACAACACCCTGACAGTGTGTCCCCACTTTATACCCAGTGTCAGCATCGAGCGCTCCCAGGGCAGGTACAGCACGGGTTAGATACAGTGTAGAGCTCCCTCTACATTACCCTGACAGTGTGTCCCCACTTTATACCCAGTGTCAGCATCGAGCGCTCCCAGGGCAGGTACAGCACGGGTTAAATACAGAGGAAAGCACCCTCTACACTGTCCCATCAAACACTCCCAGGGCAGGTACAGCACGGGGTTAGATACAGAGTAAAGCTCACTGTACACTGTCCCATCAAACACCCCCAGGACAGGTACAGCACGGGTTCGATACAGAGTAAAGCTCCCTCTACACTGTCCCATCAAACACTCCCAGGGCAGGTTCATCACGGGTTAGATACAGAGTAAAGCTCCCTCTACACTGTCCCATCAAACAGTCCCAGGGCAGGTACAGCACGGGGTTAGATACAGAGTAAAGCTCCCTCTGCACTGTCCCATCAAACAGTCCCAGGGCAGGTACAGCACGGGGTTAGATACAGAGTAAAGCTCCCTCTACACTGTCCCATCAAACAGTCCCAGGGCATGTACAGCACGGGGTTAGATACAGAGTAAAGCTCCCTCTACACTGTCCCATCAAACACTCCTAGGGTAGGTCCAGCACGGGTTAGATACAGAGTAAAGCTCACTCTACACTGCCCCATCAAACACTCCCAGGGCAGGTACAGCACGGGTTAGATACAGTGTAGAGCTCACTCTACATTACCCTGACAGTGTGTCCCCCACTTTATACCCAGTGTCAGCATCGAGCACTCCCAGGGCAGGTACAGCACGGGTTAGATACAGTGTAGAGCTCCCTCTACATCACCCTGACAGTGTGTCCCGCTTTATACCCAGCGTCAGCATTGAGTGCTCCCAGGACAGGTACAGCACGGGTTAGATACATTGTCGAGCTCCCTCTACACTCTCCCATCAAACACTCCCAGGGCAGCTACAGCACGGGTTAGATACAGTGTAGAGCTCCCTCTACATTAACCTGACAGTGTGTCCCCACTTTATACCCAGTGTCAGCATCGAGCGCTCCCAGGGCAGGTACAGCACGGGTTAGATACAGTGTAGAGCTCCCTCTACATTACCCTGACAGTGTGTCCCCACTTTATACCCAGTGTCAGCATCAAGCGCTCCCAGGGCAGGTACAGCATGGGTTAGATACAGTGTAGAGCTCCCTCTACATTACCCTGACAGTGTGTCCCCACTTTATACCCAGTGTCAGCATCGAGCGCTCCCAGGGCAGGTACAGCACGGGTTAGATACAGTGCAGAGCTCCCTCTACATTACCCTGACAGTGTGTCCCCCACTTTATACCCAGTGTCAGCATCGAGCGCTCCCAGGGCAGGTACAGCATGGGTTAGATACAGTGTAGAGCTCCCTCTACATCACCCTGACAGTGTGTCCCCACTTTATACCCAGCGTCAGCATTGAGTGCTTCCAGGACAGGTACA